>JAVJIF010020532.1:0-64293 GCA_038442645.1 Agave tequilana
TTATACATTTCTAACACAATAGTAAAAAGTTGACTGTAAATACTAAAATGATTTAGACTATGCATTTAGCACGTGTCTATTTCATACATTTCTATTTACTGTTGAAGAGTGCTGAAGCCAAGATATGTGTGCATAGCATTTAGTATAAGGTTCATTCTTGTTATAAATATTGCTTGGTATTACTTTTTTCTATATACTTGTACACTTCACTAATTGATTTAAGGGCTTGTCCTATCATCAACAAGATAAGGTGGGGAAGCCATTACCCTCCCTTAGCCCACAAACAATCTCCTCACTCACTAAGCCAAGCCTAATTAAAACTGAGTAGAGTTGGCCTTAGGACATCTCGGACTCAAATAGGAGACTGACCTAAGGGGGAAGTTGATTGAATCTGACTCTTGCAAAATCGGTGACTAAGGTTGGGGATTGAGGGGTGAAATCCCGAGGCTGGTGGTTTGGCTTAATTAGGCCCGTCGCTTTTGCACGGATACCCCCACCATCTTTCCCCTACTTTGCCTATTAACTTGTGGTCAGACTCTATAATATACTCCCCATGGACAGTCAACTAGTTAGGAGTCGTCTAGGTCTAAGGTTTATCGTAACTTAAGTTAGATTTTTTTCTTATATTTTTTACTTATCTGTTTGTTTTTCTTTGTTTGTGTTTGACATTTCTTGTGTGATATGGCTTATAACAACAATTTTTTCAATTTTAATGGTAATCCATATTACACCCCAACCTCTTTTTCAGATATTACCAACCGGGCATATCATAACTTTAACCAACCTAGCATGCCAGATTGGTCTTATTCGAATCAATATAACCCATGTCCCCAATCTTATGACCATATTTTTAAAATATTTCAACTCATCACAGATCAATGGGGATTCACCTCTCCGAGCCCAATTTTCAACCAATTTGTCCTCCTTATCCACCTTGTTCATAATATTTTCAAGATTTCATACACTGTTCCACCAGTTCAAAATAGAAACTATCAATCTTTGAAATGTGATGCGTGAGTCCAAGCACAATCACAAAATCTGACGGACTCACAATTTCACCACAAATTCTAAAATAACACTTCATCTTTTCAATTCACATCGCAACAAAATGATAAGCAATCGACTATGAAAAGATGCTTGAAGCCATGCTCAAGCTCAAATCGCTCGTAATCATGACATAGATCTAATGGTCCAAACTCTCCATTCTCATCGTTTGACCATTTCTGATGTCACTAACCATTCTGTTAGAGCTGAAGAATCATGTTGTTTTGAAAAACAAGATTCCATTTCAGCACACCCATTTGAACTTGCCTAAGACATTGACGGTTTGGCAAGTTATCCCTTTCCTGATATTGAACTTAAGAATGAATATATCCTGAACCTCAACTGGGTGATTCAATTCTACTTCCTGATTCAATAATGACTTCAGTATCTTCACCTTATTTCAATCTTTTTCCCGAGTCAACATTGGATCCTGTGCCAATTCATCATGAAATTGAATCGTCATCTTTTATGGTCATCATATTGAACTTGACCAATTTCATACTTTTGAAAGTCCCTTTGAAAAATTGGCAAGTTCTCATTTTTATGAAATTGAACTCAATGAGAAATGTGACCTAAATTCTCAAATTTGTGATCCAGTTCAAATTCCCGAGTCAATATTGACTCCTATTTTGTTACCCGACTGAATAATATTTTAGAGTCATTTTTGATTCTCACACCTATCATTCTTGAACTAGAATCACCAATATTAAGTCACATTCCTTGTGGGAAAATGAATGTGGACTTGAGTTTCAACTTCTTGATTTGGACCCCTTCTTGAACCAATCTCAACTCTTGACCCTTTACTTGACTTAAGTCACTTTTTTGAGTCGGTATTAGTTCCCATACTTCCTAAGTCCAAGCAAATCATTCCAACTTTTCACACTCCATTTTGGGACAAGGGTGTTGATAAAATTGACTCCAAAATTTATTGTGAAATTTGAAAATTATATGGGGTAAATATTTAATAAAAATCATTTATGTATACATAATTTTAGTGGCTTATATTAGAGAGATTTCTGGTGGATTCCTCCGAACTCCAAGAAAATTCGATGGCCGCATTTTGTGGACCAATCAGACCACCCGCTGGAACCACCACCTTAAGGTAATATTTTTCTTCCCTTTCTTCTTTTTCATGCATCTATGCATAATTCATACATTGAGGATAATGCATAAGATAGGTATGGGGGAGGGTTCTAACATAACTTAGGTTTTTCTTTTTATTTAATCAAATTTAACATTTTCTTTGCTTTTAAAAACTTTTTGAAAATAAAATAATATTTTGACATTTTTTGTAAGAAATTAAGTCAATTTTACGGAATAGGAAAATCAAAATTAGGATTTCTTATACTTTGTCAAAATAAGATTATTTGTTTGATTTTTAGGGTTAGGAAGATAATTTGTCAAAGTAATTAGTCTTGATCTTTACCTAGATGAAATATGCACACTTCATACACTTACATACTTAGGGTTCAAAAAAAATGATTCTTATGTCTTAAAAAAAATAAAAAAAGAAAAAGAAAAAATATTATCTATGAAAGATAAACAAATCTAATTATTGATTAGCTAGGTGCTTGGGCCTAACAAGCCTCGGTATTTATGCAAAAGATGATTAGATAGGTATGAGAATATATATATATATAAATCCTCTGATTAAGCTGGGTATTTGTGCCTAATAAAGTATAAGTTTCACGCCTAAAGCGGTTCATATATAAAAATCCTTAAGTCCTTCGGGTATTTTCTCACCCGGTGCCCTAAGACCATTTGGTTTGGGAGTCCCCGATTAGAGGCTCATTATATGGGCAGATTAGAAAGCCTAATAGAACTAAGGAATAATACCACCAAAAATAGAATATATATATAATATATATAAATAAGGCATAAGAGTTAGAGTTAAAAACTCTTAGTCAAACTTCACGATCACGAAGGTGCATATGACTTAGGGTAAAGTAATATACTAGATGAGAAGCACAAGTTGACTCCTTACTTTAATTGATAACAATTTTTGAATAGAGACTACTTTAGGAATGAAAAATTTAGTTTCCTATTACTTATAGATTACTTAAATCTTACAATAATATTTCAAATATTTTTCTTTCAAAATGTGTTTTCAAAATATTAACATTTTTCTCTTTCTTTATAGATTTTGTGGGTGTAATCTACTGAAAACCCTCACGAGACAAAACTCTTCCTCTAGGGGGAACCTAGAGGTTTAATGGCTTATTGCACATGATCAGTGCAATCACGTGACCCGCGAAAATGGTCTAATAATGTTTGGTTTAGTTTTGTTATTTTGCTCGAGGACGAGCAAAAGATAGGTGTGCGGGTGTGATTGCACACATTTATTACATTATTTTTTATTACATTTTCACATTTATCATGTAATAAATCTGCTAAATTCCTTATTTTAAATGTCTATTTTGCAGAAGATAATCATGGGAGAAAGAGGATAAATCAAATAAATATCAGTTAAATTCAGATTAACTAGATCTTTTGGTTAGAGAAATAAGATCCCAAATCCAGTTGGTTAAATTCAGTTTTGATGAATCAAGTAGTTAAAGATAAGATCAACCAAGGATAACATCAAATACAGTGTTCAAATCCAAAGGGATAAATGGATAAAGAAAGATCAACGGATGAGTTGAAGCAATTTTGACTCAGATTCTGATGGATATATTTTAGTATTTGGATCATAACTTTTGCTATCGAAACTCAAATCTGATGATTCAAGATGATCCAGAAAGAAGACTAAAGGGTTACAACTCTTATTTTGATCATTATATCTAATTCTATCATTTAATAAGTTATATCAGTAATCACATGCCAATAAGCTGCATATCAGAATGAATATCCACATCAAATCAAGTTTGAAGATAAGGGGAGGATTAAAATTCAAAAATAACCAGTTTTCTCTATCTTCATACCCTCTACCCTCTGCATTTCTCCTATAAATACCTGCAATCTCAAAGGCAAAGGGAGCTTACAATCAGAGAATAGAACTTAGCTAATTTGTAGTTTATAACTTAGGGTTTTCGTTTTCTTTCATGTAATTTTGTTTTATTTATGTAACTGAGAGGAGAGGAGACTTTCATGGAGGACAATGCAAAGATAGATTCTACGCCAGTTTTCATTCTTTTTAGTATAGGTTTTTAGTTTTCTTTTATGTATTTTTCTGTTTTCATTTATGTAATTCAGAGGTGATCAGGGTTTCATAGAGAATGAGAGTGAAGCTTGTGCTGAGAGTGACACTGGTGTAAGTTATTCTTCTTTTCTATTGTTATGAAATGAATCTATAGTTACCTGATTATGTACTTTGTTTTTGTGTTCTTCTTCTTTTCTACTTCTCTCCTTCTTGTACCAATTGCTATCCAAGTGAGTCTTATAGCATCGAAAGAGCCTTGCCTTTGCGAGTGCCACCGATAGCTCATGACGATGGATTTGAGTCTCAGTCTGTATCATTCATTCTTGTTTTATCTTGATGATGTAATGTGGATGAGACGAGAATCAACTCTTATGGGCTATGCGCTGATTGCCTCCACTTCAGGTACATCGTCGCTAAAGATTCAAGGTAAGCTTTTGATCAAAGGAGGTAAGTAATTATTTTTTAGTTTTCTTTCTTTTCTTATAACTTTTAGTGTAGATCACCAACACCATAATCACCCAAATCTCTTTCACTCTTTTTTAATTTCTTTGTACATATCGCTTCTATTTTCTCCACCTTCCCATTCTACCACTTTCTTCCTAACTTGACTTTAACTCCTATTTTTTTCTTTTCCTTTTAAGAACTAAAAGAAGAACTTTAACCATTTTTGTAGCATAAAAGAGAAAACTTTTAAAAGCTTCCATCGCTAGTTCTTTCTTGTGATTACGACCTGCATAGCCACTTGCTATAACGGTAGTATTGAGTACTTCCACTCTTTATTTTAAATCTGAAATTCTGTACATTTGTGCGGGTAAAAACCTCAGTCATGTGGGGGTGTGATTAGTATTCATTTTTTGCATATTTTTCATCACATTATCCTATTTATTACTAAGAAAATTCTGATTACTAATATTTTTCATCTTTATTTTTAGGTCCATCGTTTAATAAAGAAAAAAGCCTACAATCCTAATTAATTGGGAAATTTTGTGAAGCCTAAAGTAAAGCCCAATGATGGAAGCCCATTTTGCTAATTACCCAGAGAATATTAAGAGAATAGAATCTTCTATAAGGACACCTATGCGAAGACAAGCTAGTATTCTCTGACGCGAGCCTAACGGTCGCATTTTTGTCGCGCTACCGTAATAAGATTAGAGCAGTTGTGTAGCGTCTTCTTCAACAGCCGCGATTAATTGGACCTAGGGTTTTGAGCCTATAAATACTCCCCCTTGTTAGCAGAGGAGGGGAGTTAGGAATTTTAGAGTATTTTCTCTCTTGATTTTTTAGATCTTTTGTAATTTCTTTTCTCTTATTTTAGTCTAGAAAATAGAGAAAGTGAGTGTTTTGTAATTGATCAGTGACAAAGCAATGCAAGCTTGCTTCTTCTTTTTTCTCTAGTTTCCTTGTTCTTTTTACATACTTTTCTTCCTTACAATTAGTGTAAAAATGTCTACTTTCTTAGTTTCTCATTTCATATCTTGCTAACTTCTCTATTGCACGGCTAGCTAACTAATAACTCAATAATTTCTAACAATTTGATTGATAACCCAGATGAATCATGAGCATCACAATAAGTCTTGTGCAAACAAGAGTTATGGATGGCTTACGATGAAGGGTTCTAACTCTAACATACTAACGTGCAAACTAATTCTCATTTTTTTGCTTAACCCATGTGTTATTGATGATCTATTAATGTACTAACTTTTCTTAATTTTGTAAGTTAGAGATTACTCACTCATCCTTACCAATACCGATTGTGCACTTGTTTCTCACTCCATTCTCTCCTTAATCGGATCTTGATGGGTGATGTTTTAAGTTTTTTGCCGTGTGAAGCAAGGTGATAGGGGAAGAACTTTCATTCGAACACCATATGACAAGTTCATTGTACAAGACTTGTAAATGCCAATGATCCATATGTGGCTATATCATAAAGGAGTTAGTTGTTAATGGGATCACTTGATAGGAAGTTAGCCATGCACTTTTCCTATTTTAAAAGCAAACTTCATTTTCAAATTTTCTCAAAATTTTCCCTTTACTTTCCTTCTTAAAATCCTCTTCTAAAACTTTTTTCATTTTCATTTTCTTTCTACTTCAAACTACTTTTTCTATGTTGAAATTCTCAAAACCATTTCTTTTACTTGTTCTTTTTAAGCAACTTGTTTTCTACTGCCTTCTACCTTCTTACGTCGTACTTTATTTTTATTTCACATTTTCTACAAGCCGATTATCTTTACTTTGTTTTCACATACCATCAACCATCACTTTCAAACTTTTCTTCTCTTTTTTTTTTGTTAATATTCTTTGAAACAAAAGAAGGATTTTTCAAAATAAACACAAAGCCAAACATATACTTCTATCGCTTCTCCTTCTTGTGTATACGACTCATTTAGAGCTACTTAAAATAACATAGTTTCTAAGAAATATTAGCACACATTTAACATCTCAAATCACATATTTTTGTGCATCGTTTTTCATCGAACAGTGTGTAACAAGTGAAGTAATGGATCAATTTGATCACTTTTAAGTGGTGAAACGTATAAACAAGAGTCCAGCTCTGATACCAATTGAAATCACCTAGAGGTGGTTGAACATGTAATATGAATAACTAAAGAAGAAGTTAAAACAATTACACACACTAAAAATATCTAATCTTAATTATCAAGAAATGAAGTCGTATACCCAGTGAAGGGCTCTGAACTTAGTTGGCCTAAAGGCTTATCACTCTAGTTTTGATGATGATTAACTCATGTAGTTATAGTACTAATAATCTTATGTTTATTAGTTTCAGATATTCAATCAAGTTCTTAGTAGCTTTTGTCTTTTCAAAATTGGTTTTAAAATGAGAGCACTTGAAATTTGAAAACTAAAACTTTTCTCTTTTTGAATAATAAAAATTTTGAATTTAGACTTGTAAAAACTTGTTAATAATCCCCTACAAATGAATCATATATATAGGCATTAAGTAAAAACCATTAGAGGGGTATTCTGGGGTTTTAGTTAGGTGATTAGACCCAAAACTGCAAAAATATTCGTTGAGAAAAGTCAAAAATCAATTACTTTTCAAAATATAGTCATTAATATAGCAGGTCAATCAGATGGGCTATCGACAGTCCAATGGGTCTATCCACAGCCCAGTGTGCAACGGTATAAAATATAGCCATTGCAGAGCTTAGACTGTCGACAGTCCAATGAACTTGTCGACAGCTTAGCTGATACACAATGTATCAGCTTTCGACAGTCCCCTTGAACTATCTAAAGCAAATCAACACTACTAGATATTGAAAACAGTTGTTAACAGTTCTTTGAAAAGATCCTATCGACAGTCCAGTTGAGTGGCTTGTCAACAGCTCAATTGAGCTATCGACCAACCTGGCTGTCTCATGGAAATAAAATTCAAAGGATTTTAACTATATTTTCTTTTAAATACGTTTTAATACAAAAGAAATTTTTATAAACTCTTTCAAAAAACAAGTTCATATAAATAGATTTGAGTACAACATGTGAGATTGAAAATAAAACTAGGAAAAATATAGAGTATATATTAAAACCAATTTGTAAAAATATCAAAACCTAAAAACTAGATATGAAAACTTATATTTTGTGTGTGTAACTTCTTGAGTATCAATTCTATATTCTACACTTTAAAAATACGATTTTCTTACATAGGTTTTACTTGTCTTCAAGTAATCTTCAAACATGCTTCTCCAAAAGTCAATCTTGATAGTCCTAGCTTGAATCCCCTTCTTTAGTAATCTTGAGACTTCATACCTTCCTTTTGAGGAAGAATGGAACAACTTCCAATCGCTTAAACCATGTAAGCTTATAACACTAAAAGTTAATTAGTATCAAATAACTTCATGTGGTTTGTAATGATCAAAACAAAGCCAGGGGTGTACTCTTGGCCAACAATCTCACCCTTTTTTTATGATAACAAAACATATGAGTTATTTAAGCAAATAAAATTAAGAGCTTGGCAAGCTCCCCTGAAATTATGCTTATATATCAAGTTTAGTCATACATGACTAAAAGAGTAAAAACAAGCAAGTCACATGCATATAGGCATGAATTTTGAATGAAGAACAACATGCATAACGAGCCCACCTACTTCTATGTCTCTAACCACCAAATTGTGTCTGCAATAAGGAGTCATATACTAATAAATAAACATTAGAAATATTGCATAAAAACATTGCATAAAAACATAAGAATATATAAGAGGAAATTGCATGAACATCAATCACAAACAAATAACTCAAAATACTAAATAACTCTCAAAATAGCTCTCGAAATGCTAAAAAACTCAAATTACTTCTCCCCTTTTTTGTCATATATCATAAAGGGATACCAATTATAAAATCCAAATCCCAGTTAAGTTTACCAATTGAAGTAG
This sequence comes from Agave tequilana, assembly GCA_038442645.1. Classification (NCBI taxonomy): domain Eukaryota; kingdom Viridiplantae; phylum Streptophyta; class Magnoliopsida; order Asparagales; family Asparagaceae; genus Agave; species Agave tequilana. The sequence continues at coordinate 8,571 of JAVJIF010020532.1, forward strand.
CCTATATTTAAGTTTACATGATACCAACCAAAGAAATTTAACTCGATTTAGAATTTTATAAAGAGTGATGTAAAAGTCATAAACCCAAGAAACACATATACTAAAAACATCATGTATCCATCATATAAACATTTAATTCACCATAAATGAAAAAAATCTATTAAACTCAAGAAGTTTAGTGAAAATATCAGCATTGAAAATAGGTAGAAACATAATTAATTTCAATATCTCCTTTCTCATAATAATCTCTAAGAAAGTGATATCGAATCTCTGTTGGCCCAAAGGCCCATCACTCTAGTTTTGATGATGATGAACTCATGTAGTTATAGTACTAATGATCTTGTGTTTATATATTTTCAGTTATTGATCAAGATCGTAGTAGGTGCTTCAACAGAGGCGTTTTGGAGCTAACACATGTAGATTAAAGAGCTCGCGTATCAAGATCGCATCTAGCACTCGGATGGAGTTAAGCTCTTTGGATCATGTTTGGATCGAGTTTGGCTTAGAGAAAGAGTTCTACAAGAAGACTTCAGTTTGTGTTTAGTTTTGTTGTGTTTAAATCTTATGTAAAGATAGACACACAAGTTCAATACGTTCGTTTTCGGTTTAACCAGTTTTCGTTTCGAATATACATATACATGATTTTCATGAATAGACAGAATCAAAAACAAGTTTATATGGTTTAATCTATATTAGATTTCATCTATATATATATATATATATATATATATATATAATATATATATATATATATATATTCTTCATATATTTAGAAAACTTATTTTGATAATCCTATTCATGTGTTTAGAGTTTTGTATTATTAACAAAACTTAGTTTTAGATTTTATGTCAAAGCTATAGACATATATTTTACATGTGTATTAGATTCTATCCATACACAGTATGCTTCAAATGTATTTCAATATCATATTTTTATTTTTATACAAGTTTGGGAAAATTCGGATCTCCATTTCAAAGTTTAGTTTTGGGAAATCGATTTTGTGTTTAAGCCTAATTTCTATATCACAAAAATAGTTTAAATAGTTTGCAATATGTGTTGATTTTTGGTCACACATGTTTATTCTTCAAATATTTATAAGAACTTATTTTTTGTGAAATTTATGAGGATTTATGGGATTTTATAGGAGTTATTAAAACATAGTTTTCATTCCCTTAATATCAGCCAGATCCTACTGGTGGTCGACCAGACGGTCGACCAGACCAGAGGTCGGTCGACTGATCGGTCAACCGATGTGCACAAGAAACATGCACAAAGGCCGGTCGATCGGGCGATCGACCGACTGAAACTACCCATCTCTCGGGTAAAGCCGGTCGACCTACATGCTGTACCCGGTCGGCCGGACAGTCGACCAGAGCGCCAACGGTCAAAAATATGACCGTTGGGCTGGTCGACTAGAAGGTCGATTCTGACCTTTTCTGGCTGCCAACGGCTAGTTTTCTCTTAGCCCTATATAAAGGGGTTTTGGGAGCTATTTTGAATAAGATTTGAGAAGCGAATTTTACCAGTTTTCTAGTGCCATCTTGCCAATATTCTAAAGAGTTTCAAAAGAGTTTTTATGCTTCAAATATCTATCTTTTATTTTGTTTTTCAAAGGGTTGGAAAAATCAATAAAAAAAAAGAAGTCTTTGGGAAATTAGTTTTGATCTTTATTTTTATTTCTTTCTAGTATTTTTTCTAATTATTTTTCTTTGTGATTTTGTTTTCCAAACACCTTATTTTTTTCACACTTGAGCTATCATATCTAATCCTATCTATAGAATATAGTTTATGTGAGAAAAATTATTTTGATCATTGGATCACAAAGTGTTGTAATCTCTTATTAGCTTTGGCTTTGTGCTTATCTCTCTTGTGTAGAGGTGATTGGGGTTTGCTTTGGATTTGTGGCTTATCCCTCTTATGTAGAGGTGATTGTTTTGACATAGTGCCTTATCCCTCTTGTGTAGTGGCTTTGTGCCCATTCCTCTTGTGTAGAGGTGATTGACTTTTGGCTTTGTGCCTTGCCTCCTGAGTAGAGGTGGCTGTGTTGGAGAGAGGAGTTGTATACAAAAGCTTAAAATTCCTTTGTGGAGGTTTCCTTTGTGGAGGTCCTATGTAGATGTTGACTGAGATTTCCTGCACACAAAAATAAACAATTTAGTTTTAAGAATAGGATGTGCAAGTTCTCAATTCTAATCGCTGCTAGCAAGGCTATGCGGGTCGTGATCCTCAGGGAGGGACTGCGATGGAACGTTAAGCAGTTTCTCTAAAGTTTTTATCTTTTTTATTAGTTATGATGGTGGTATTTACAATGGTGGTATTTACAGTGAAGTGGAAGAGAAGAATTTAGGAGATGTGGATCTAAACTAAAGGAAGAAAGAAAGAAAACACGTACGAACCTCTTCAGCCTGCTTACCTTTGATCGTGCGATGATTTACCTTTTCTCGGAAGACTTGCAAGTATGGCGTATAGGAAGTTAATCGCCATAAGCCATCAAGGGATCTTCGTTGGCTAGGCAGTCTCGAAGCAGTTGGGTCTCATTGTTCACAAGGCATTAGAGAACACATAGAAGAAAGAAAATAGGAACATAGAAACACAAGAATAAACAAGAGATGAAAAACATAAAATAATAACAAAAACGAACCTTAAATGGATTTCATTAACAATGGAAGATAAGCGGGCTTATACCGTTGTCACCTCAGTACAAGCGAAGACTCCATCCTCCATGAAAGTTTCCTCCACTCTCAGTTACAAAGTTTACAAAATAAAAACGAAAATAAAATCTAACCTAAAAACTAAACCCTAGCTTTTGGCCCTTTGCTCGCCTCTGGACGCCCTTCTCTGTTGCTCTGCAGGGGTATTATAGGAGATATAGGAAGTAGAGTCCCAGTACAACTCCTCAGAGAAAAAACGCATCGCCAACCGCCTCAGGATTGCCGCGGAAACGGGAATTTTGCCGCGGAAACGCGGCACTTTTGTAGCCAAATGCCACGCGCTTTGGCGCGTGGCCTCTTCTGGTCCGTCCATCTGGGCGCTTGCTTCTGGAAGTATGATCCTGGCTCTCCATATTGGGATATGGATATAACTTGGAAATCAAGTTATCTAGATTTTGTATTCTCCCAATCTCTTTTAAACGAATTTCCTTCTCATCTTTGGCTTTTATGCTCATCCTGCAGAGTTTAGGGTTGGGTAGAATTCTATCCTTCCCTCATCTTTAATAATTGCAACTTTAGCCCTTGTATATTTGCACTTTGACAATCTGATATTTGCACTTTGACTCTTGGGCTTCAAATGTGGGCTTTTGGGCTTCATTAAGCTTTATTTATTATAAAAATAAGAATTCGAGGCCTGCACACAATAAATTACAAATTATTAATAAATGTGCAGAATTAAATGAATAAATATGAAAATGTGATGGTAAATATGATGATAAAAATGCACTTTTCACTACCAATCACACCCCACACTTATCTTTTTGCTCGTTCTCGAGTAAAAACAAAGAAAAAGAAAAAGAAATGAAAAGTTAATCTACCTAACTCACTTTCGTAGGAATCACGATTGCACTTAGCACGTGCAACAAGCCGTTAAACCCCTAGGTTACCCTAGAGGACGAGTGTTGTCTCGTGAGGGTTTTCAGCGGATTGCACCCACAAAATCCATAAAAAGGAAAATATTTGAATTATTATTGAAGAGACTAAGTAGTCTATAAGTTTTAGGATCCTCATTTTATTCATTCTTAGACTTAGTCTTTATAAAGTCAATTTTTATTCATTTTAGGTAAGGATTAAAATTGAATTTCTAATATAGTCTTTTTCGTTACCAAAAGTCATATGCACCCTTGTGAATCTAGGAATTCCTTAACTTGGACTCTCATGCCTCTTTAGTATATTTATAAGATCATCTAATTTTCTTTCGTGTAAGTATCAAGGCTTCTTGAGGCCCTCATACCTAACTAATTGACTATTAGATGTGTTAATATAATTTTTTTTTTTTTGGTATGTATAACTCATCTAATTTTCTTTCGTATAAGTATCAAGGCTTCTTGAGGCCCTCATACCTAACTAATTGACTAATAGATGTGTTAATACATGTATAATATTTCTCATTTTCTTAGGCTTTCTAATCCACCCATGTAGCGAACTTAAAGTCGGTGGCTCCCAAACCGGTCGGCTTTAGGGCACCAGGTGAGAAAACACCCCGCGGACTCAAATTCGAATGAACTATGCCCCAAAACTAAGGACTTTATTTTATTTACTCACCTTAGGCATGAATACTTATGCTTCTTGAGGCACATGTATCAGCTTAATTGGTGATTTTTTTCTTTTTTCTTTTTTTTTTTTTATATGAGGCACAAGGTCTTTGTCTTAGAATCCTAGATATGCATTTGGTATGCACATTTCATTAAGGTAAAAATCAAGACTAATTATTTATTCAATTTCTCTCCTATACCAAAAATTTAAACAATTTATTTATTTTGACCAAGTTTTTAGAAATCCTAATCATGATTTTCCTAATCCTTAAAACTAACTTAGATTTCTTTCAAAAAAATAAGTCAAAATACTGTCCTTTTTATAACAATTTTTTTTTTAAATTTTTTTTTTATTAGCAAATTTTTGTTAGTTTCTACTTATGTTAGTATGTTAGTAAAGCCCACCCCCACACTTATCTCATGCATTGTCCTCAATGTATGAATGAATGCATATATGCATGAAAAAGAAAAGGGAAGGCAGAAAATTACCTTAGGGGGTGGTTCCGGTGGTGCTCTAATTGGTCCACGAAATGCGGCCCAAACAAGATAACGTGGTAGTTCACGGGACCTACCTTTATTGACCTCTTTTTTATTTACATATTTACAGTCCCAGAATGAATAGGATCATGGAAAATCCTCTCATGAAACTTACTCCCTTTACATGACCAGTCCTAGAAAATCATCACAGAGTCATGGTCTATACCTATGTCCAACAAAAGAATGTGACTTGGTAAAATGGTTAACTTGGACTCAAGAATGATAGGTTCAGGATCTAATACCGACTCAGGAAAGAAACTCAAATCAAGTAAAGGTTCAGGAGTCGGGCTAGGATCAAGAAGTGGGTCCAAGTCAAGAAATTGAAACTCAAGTCTACAATCATTTTTCCACAATGGAATGTGACTCAATGTTGGTGATTCAAGTTCAGGAATGATAGGTGTGGGAATCAAAACTGACTCTAAAATATTACCTAAGTCGGGTAACAAAACAGGAGTTAATAATGATTCGGGAATTTGAACTTGATCATAGATTTGGGAATCTAGGTCACATATCTCATTAGTTTCAATCTCATAAAAATGGGAACTTGCCAATTTTTCCATGGGACTTTCAAAATTGCACAATTGGTCAAGTTCAATATGATCATCAAAATGGGTGATTCAATTTCATGATCTATGGGTATGGGAATAAATGTTTGGCTCAGAAAATTGGTCCAAATTGGGTAAGGATACTGGAGTCAACATAGATTCGAAGATGGAAACTGAATCGCAAAGTTGGGGATCGGGTTCACATTCATAATCTAATTCAATCTCATTGAAATTAAAACTAGCCAATTTGTCCAAGGATTGGGATTGAGCAAGTTCATATTGATGTGATGAAATTGAATTTTGATCAAGGTCTTCTAAACAGAATGATTCTTGTTCCTATCAAGATGCTCAAGAATGTTTGAAAGTCTAGAAATTTGATCATCATTGTATCTTGCAACAGATCCACTTTTTCTTCTAACCCATCGAATAGATCAATGGAGGACTGAAACCTTGGTGATGTGGGAAAAGACGTATATGAAGATAATGGTTGAACAGGTGGTTGACCATATGGCTCAGGGGTGTTGAATCCCCATTGACTCTGTGAAGAGTAGTGATGATTATTCCAATCTTGTTCATAGTATTGGGACTGGGGCATGTAATGATTCGGATAAGACCAATCTGGCACACTAGGTTGGTTAGAGTTATGATATGCCGGGTTGGTAATATCCGAAAAAGAGGTTGGTGTATAAAATGGATCCTCATTAAAATTGAAAAAATTATTGTTATAGGCCATATCACACAAAGCAAACAAAAGAAAAAAAACAAACAAAAAAAAAAAATTTCTAACCTAAGTTAGGGTAGACCTAGACCTAGACGACTCCTAACTGGTTAGACTGTCCACGGGAGGTAGGGTGTAGACTTTGACCACAAGTTAATCAGCCAGGTCGGGGCAAGAGTGGTGGGAGGTTTTCCGTCAAAGACGTTCCTTAATTAAATAACCACCAATCTTCGGGCTTTCGGCCCTCAATCCCTTTCCTAGACACTGATTTGGCAAGAGTCAACTTCCAGCACTGTTCCCCCTTAGGATAATCTCCTATTGAGTCCGAGATGTCCCTAGGGCCAACGTCTACTCTTTTTTAGTTAGGCTTGGGTTAGTGAGTGCTTGGGATATGATTTTTGGGCTAAGGAAGGGTGATGAAATCCCCACCTTATCTTGTTAATGGGTTATGCCCTTAAGATGAATTAGTGCAAGTGTACAAGATAAATAGATAGAATTCACTCAAAGCAGATAATCAACCAAGAGATGAGTCCTATTCTACATGCAATGCGTAGTACCTTGCTCCTCCAGCACTCTTCAACAGTAAATAAAAATAATTGTAAAGACACGTGCCTAATATGCAAACGTCTAATCAATTTTTATTTTTAACAACAAATAATTTACTGTTGAATTAATTAGCAGTTGCAGAGTGATCATCAGAGAAATATAATCACAGCAGAAATCAGAATTTTGCAATGCAGAGCAACCTGCAGAAAAGCAGGTTAGTAGTTCACTACTATTGCCGCGGAATCGCGGCTTTTGCCGCGGATCCGCGGCAAATTAGTAGGTCCAAGTGCTCTGCCTTCGAGGGCAGAGGCACTGGATTGCTGTATGTCCTTGCTGCTGCCCTTTTTTTGTTTCCTGTTCTCTGTACCTGCAACAGAAAAGAATAAAGAATTAGTTAAAAATTAATTTTTTTTTATTAGAATAACTTACCGTCCCTCCCGGCAACGGCGCCAATTTGTTGACTGAGATTTCCTGCACACAAAAATAAACAATTTTAGTTTTAAGAATAGGATGTGCAAGTTCTCAATTCTAATCCGCTGTAGCAAGGCTATGCGGGTCGTGATCCTCAGGGAGGGACTGCGATGGAAGCGTTAAGCAAGTTTCTCTAAAGTTTTTATCTTTTTTATTAGTTATGATGGTGGTATTTACAATGGGTGGTATTTACAGTGAAGTGGAAGAGAAGAATTTAGGAAGATGTGGATCTAAACTAAAGGAAGAAAAGAAAGAAAACACGTACGAACCTCTTCAGCCTGCTTACCTTTGATCCGTGCGATGATTTACCTTTTCTCGGAAGACTTGCAAGTATGGCGTATAGGAAGTTAATCGCCATAAGCCATCAAGGGATCTTCGTTGGCTAGGCAGTCTCGAAGCAGTTGGGTCTCATTGTTCACAAGGCATTAGAGAACACATAGAAGAAAGAAAATAGGAACATAGAAACACAAGAATAAACAAGAGATGAAAAACATAAAATAATAACAAAAACGAACCTTAAATGGATTTCATTAACAATGGAAGATAAGCGGGCTTATACCGCTGTCACCTCAGTACAAGCGAAGACTCCATCCTCCATGAAAGTTTCCTCCACTCTCAGTTACAAAGTTTACAAATAAAAAACGAAAATAAAATCTAACCTAAAAACTAAACCCTAGCTTTTGGCCCTTTGCTCGCCTCTGGACGCCCCTTCTCTGTTGCTCTGCAGGGGTATTTATAGGAGATATAGGAAGTAGAGTCCCAGTACAACTCCTCAGAGAAAACGCATCGCCAACCGCCTCAGGATTGCCGCGGAAACGGGAATTTTGCCGCGGAAACGCGGCACTTTTGTAGCCAAATGCCACGCGCTTTGGCGCGTGGCCTCTTCTGGTCCGTCCATCTGGGCGCTTGCTTCTGGAAGTATGATCCTGGCTCTCCATATTGGGATATGGATATAACTTGGAAATCAAGTTATCTAGATTTTGTATTCTCCCAATCTCTTTTAAACGAATTTCCTTCTCATCTTTGGCTTTTATGCTCATCCTGCAAGAGTTTAGGGTTGGGTAGAATTCTATCCTTCCCTCATCTTTAATAATTGCAACTTTAGCCCTTGTATATTTGCACTTTGACAATCTGATATTTGCACTTTGACTCTTGGGCTTCAAATGTGGGCTTTTGGGCTTCATTAAGCTTTATTTATTATAAAAATAAGAATTCGAGGCCTGCACACATTAAATTACAAATTATTAATAAATGTGCAGAATTAAATGAATAAATATGAAAATGTGATGGTAAATATGATGATAAAAATGCACTTTTCACTACCAATCAGTAGACATAGAGCAATGGCTCGAATCTCGAAACATATCTTAGTATTTGCGTCTGATCAACTGTCTCTAAACTCTATCTCTCTTATATCTTGCATTGCTTTATATTGCTCTTATTCTTATGCTAGATATAGTTTGTGTGTCTCCATACTTGTGTTGAACCAAGAGAGCTTCATATAGTATCTCAACTCGTATTTAAAGGAATCAAGAGGAGATAGTCTAGAGCCCTTCCTGGGGATTCGGCTATATTCTTTAGTTACACATAGTGTGTTGCAATTGAGTTTTAATTCCGCATCATTTGTCATTAGATTAGCTACCCCCATCTAGGTGTATTTTGATTGGTTGCTAATGTTGCATATTTAATGTCACATTTCCATACTTATTTTAGAATAAAAGCCTGCATTGTCCTAATTATTTGTTTAATTTATTTGCAGGCCCAATCTTTAAGGAGATGAAGAGAAATGAGCCCAAAAGCCCACCAGAATTCTAAATTAAATCAGAATTAATTCGCACACACAAAATCAGTGCAAAATCAAGAGGTTTGAAACCGGTTGAGAAGAATCCTCTCAGGATCGATCGGTTAAAGCCAAGAATCCAAGGCCATTTCTTCAAAATCTCGGAGCCAAACTGCAAAACCAACTCCAGATAAAGTCAGAGGGAGAAACCGGGGAGACCCACCAACAGGGTGTGGCCACCTGGCCACACCCTGGCCGCGAAAGCGGCTTGGGCCGTGTTTCCGCAGCTTTGTTGGGGAGTTAGGGGGAGCGTTTGCTCCCCCGACCTCCCCGGATCATGGTGGTTAGGGTTTTGCCTATAAAAGGCCTGTACTTGCGCTGAAAATGGGAAACCAAGGCAGATTAGGATTTAGTCTAGTTTTAATTCTTTGTAGTTTAGGTTTTTCTTTTCTTGTTATGTAATTTGTATGTAACTTAGGGCAGAAGAAGATTCATGTAAGTAAGAGAGAGAGGCTGAAGTTGAGAGTGACACCGACGATGTACCCTCCTCCTTTCTTCCATTGTCTCTACAATTAATAAAGGTAAAAGTTCTTTTTATGTTTGTATTTCCTTTTGTTTCGTCTTCCTCTTCTACTTTACCTTGGTTGTTGTTGTTGAGTGTACAAGTGAATTCCAAAGCAAGTATAACTAAGCTACGTGAGAGCCAGCGATAGTTCATGAAGACGTTCTCCTCTTCCAAGATCCGCATCACTTCGTTCTTGCTAGGCTTGACGATATAATGTGCACAGGGACTGAGCTCGAGCTTATGATCTATGCGTTGAATGCCTCCGAAGCAAAGGTAGAACATGCAACGGTTTCCAGGTAAGTCATCACTCAACCTAGGTAAGTATTTCTACACTTTTCTTTCTTTCTTTTCTTTTACTTCTTTAGTATAGATCACCAACCATCTCCTCCAACTCTTTCTTCTCCACTTCATTATACATAGTCGCTTTTATTGTTTTCTAATTTTCCACCTTCTTCATCTTTCATTCTCTTCTAACATAACATGATTCTTTCGCTTTTTCTTAACTTAAAAACAGAGAAGAACCTTCGCTTTTATTCTTAACGATTTCAATAAAGAACCGTAAAGCTTCCATCGCAAACCCTCCTTGTGGATCACGACCCGCATAGCCACTTACTATAGCGGAAGAATTGAGCACTTGCACATATTCTTTCTTAAGTTCTATAATTTCGTATTTTGTGCAGGTTTAGCCTCAATCAAATTTTGGCGCCGTTGCCGGGGAGGGTAACATGTTTTTTATTGAAATCTGAATTTTTTTTTGAAAATTTTTTAGAACTAAACGAATTTTCTTCTCTGTTGCAGGTTACAGGGCAAGCAAAGTAGAAAATTATTATTGCAGTGACATACAAGTGGCCTTGGCCTCTGTTCCAAAAAGCAGAGACCAAGGGCCCTCTGAATTGTCGCGTTTCACGGCAAAATCCGCGGATCCGCGGCAAGGACGAGTTGACTACTAACAGCTTTTTGCAGGGCTGCTTAGTTTACAAATTCTAGTTTGCTGCAACTTTAAATTTTCTTATATGCCATAACATAAGCCTGCTAATAATCAACAGTAAAATATTTGTTGAAAAGATAAAAAATTGATTAGACATTTGCATTTTAGGCACGTGTCTTTTTAATTCCTTTATTTTTTTTTACTGTTGAAGAGTGCTGGAGCAAGGTACGTATGCATTGCATTTAGCATAGGACTCACTTCTTGGTTGATTTATATCACTTTGAGTGAATCTTACATATCTTGTACACTTGCAAAATTGATCTTAAGGGCACTAACCCATTAACAAGATAAGGTGGGGATTTAATCACCCTTCTTAGCCCAAAAATCACATTTCAAGCACTCACTAACCAAGCCTAACTAAAATTGAGTAGACGTTGGCCCTAGGGACATCTCGGACTCAATTAGGAGATTATCCTAAGGGGAAAAAATGTTGGAATCTAACTCCTGCAAAATCAGTGTCTAGGAAAGGGATTGAGGGCCGAAAGCCCGAAGGTTGGTGGTTATTTAATTAAGGAACGTCTTTGATGGAAAACCTCCCACCAACCTTGCCCTGACCTGGCTGATTAGCTTGTGGTTAAAGTCTACATTACACCTCCCGTGGACAGTCTAACCAGTTAGGAGTCGTCTAGATCCTAAGTCTACCCTAACTTAGGCTAGAATTTTTTCTTTTTGTTTTGTTTATTTGTTTGTTTTTCTTTGTTTGTATTCTATTGTGTGATATGGACTACAATAATAATTTTTTCAACTACAATAATAATCTATATTACACACCGACTTCATTTTCGGATATTACCAACCCGGCATATCATAACTTTGACCAACCTAGTGTGCCGGATTGGTCTTATCCGAATCAATATGACCCATACCCCCCATCTAATAACTATAATTTCCATAATGATTTCAACTCTTCACCGAGTCAGTGGGGATTCACCTCCCCCGAGCATAATTTTCAACCACCTTGTCCTTCTTCTCCACCTAGTCCACAATATTTTCAAGATTCATACTCAGTTCCACCCGTCCAAAATAGGAAACCATCAATTTTGAAATGAGTATGCGTGAGTCCAAACACAAATCCCAAAATCTGATGGACTCACAATTTCACTACCACTTCCAAGATAATTCTTCATCTTTTCATCAAAATATGAACCTATCAACTATGAAAGATGCTTGAAGCCATGACTCAGGCTCAAAACGCTCGTAATAGTGACATAGATATGATGGTCGAATCTCTACGTTCTCACCGTTGGACCAGTTCTGATGTCACTACCAATTCTGTTGGAGCCGAAGAGTCATGTAGTTTTGAAAATCAAGATTCTATTTCAGAACAACCATTTGAACTTGCCCAAAGTCCAAATTTTAAAAAAGATATTGATAGTTTAGCAAGTTTTCCTTTTCCTAAAATAGAACTTGGAAATGAATGTGATCCTGAATCCCAACTTAGTGATTCAATTCTACTTCCTGATTCGATTATGACTCTGGTATCTTCACCTGATTTTGATCTTCTCCCGGAGTCAACATTGGATCCTGTACCAATTCATAAAGAAATTGAATCACCCATCTTTGAGGATCATGTTGAACTTGACCAACTTTACAATTTTGAAAATCCCATGGATAAATTGGCAAGTTCTCCAATTTTTGAAATTGAACTCAATGAGATATGTGACCTAGATTCTTACATATGTGATCCAGCTCAACTTTCTGAATCAATATTGACTCCTGTTTATTACCAAACTTGAATAATATTCTAGAGTCAGTTTTTGATTCCCCCACCTATCATTCCTGAACTGGAATCACCCATATTAGGTCACATTCCATTGTTGGAAAATACATGTGGACTTGAGTTTCAACTTCTTGACTTGGACCCAATTCCTGAACCAATTTCGACTCTTGAACCTTTACTTGATTTAAGTCACCTTCCTGAGTCGGTATTAGTTCCTATCCTTCATGAGTCCAAGTCAATCATTCTATCATTTCATACTCCATTCTGGGACGAGGTGGTTGATAAATTTGACTCCGAAATCAATTATGAAATATGGAAATTAGATGAGGTAAAATATTTAATAAAGATCCTTTATGGATACATCTTTTTAGTGGGTTTATTAAAGTAATTTCTGGTGGGTTCCTCCGAGACCCAAGAAAAGTTGATTGGGCCGCGTTTCGTGGACCAATCAGACCACCACTGGAACCACCACCTTAAGGTAACCTTTTCCTTCCCTTTCGTCTTTTTCATGCATCATGCATTAATTCATACATTGAGGACAATGCATGAGATAGGTGTGGGGGAGGGTCTAACATAACTTTTCTTTTTCTTAAAATAAAAAACAATTAACACTTTTCTTTACTTTAAAAAAAACTTTTTGAAAAATAGAAACAATATTTTGACTTATTTTTGTAAGAAATTAAGTTAATTTTAAGGAATAGGAAAATCCAAATTAGGATTTCTTATACTTGGTCAAAATAAGATTATTTGTTTGATTATAGAGTTAGGAAGATAATTTGTTAAAGTAATTTAGTCTTGATCTTTACCTTGATGAAATATGCACACTTCATACACTTACACACTTAGGGTTCAAAAACAAAGATTCTTATGCCTTATAAAAAATATATATATATATATATAAAACAAATCTAATTATTGATTAGCTAGGTGCTTTGGCCTAAGAAAGCCTTAGTATTTATGCAAAAGATAATTAGATGAGTTTGAAAAAAAAATCTAATTATTGACTAGCTAGGTGCTTTGGCCTAAGCAAGCCTTGGTATTTATGCGAAAGATGATTAGATAAGTTTGAAAAGAAAATCCTCTGATTAAGCTGGGTATTTGTGCCTAATAAAGCATAAGTATTCACGCCTAAAAGAGATTCATATAATAAAATCTTAGTTTTGTGGCCTTGTTTGCTCGAGTCCTTAAGTCCTAGGGGTGTCTTCTCACCTGGTGCCCTAAGACCGTCTGGTTTGGGAGTCATCGATTAAAGTTCGTTACATGGGCAGATTAGAAAGCCTAATAAAACTAAGGAATAATACCACAAAAAAAGTATATATATAAAAATAAATAAGGAATAAGAGTTAGAGTTAATGAACCCTTAGTCAAATTTTCACATTCACAGGTGCATATGACTTAGGGTAAAGTAATAGACTAGATGAGAAGCACAATTTGACTCCTTACTTTGATTGATAACAAATTTTTGAATAGAGACTAAGTTTAGAAATGAAAAATTCGGCTTTCCTATAACTTATAGATTGCTTAGATCTTACAGTCATATTTCAAATATTTTTCTCTTTCAAAATGCTTTTCGAAAATACTAACTCTTTATTTCTCTTTCTTTATGGATTTTGTGGGTGTAATCCGCTGAAAACCCTCACGAGACAAAACTCGTCCTCTAGGGGGAACATACAGGTTTAACGGCTTGTTGCACATGCTCAGTGCAATCGCGCGACCTGCAAAAGTGGTCTAATAATCCTTAGTATAATTTAGTTGTTTTGCTCGAGGACGAGCAAAAGATAGGTATGGGGTGTGATTGGTTGCTAATGTTGCATATTTAATGTCACATTTCCATACTTATTTTAGAATAAAAGCCTGCATTGTCCTAATTATTTGTTTAATTTATTTGCAGGCCTAATCTTTAAGGAGATGAAGAGAAATGAGCCCAAAAGCCCACCAGAATTCTGAATTAAATCAGAATTAATTCGCACACACAAAATTAGGGCAAAATCAAGAGGTTGAAACCGGTTGAGAAGAATCCTCTCAGGATCGATCGGTTAAAACCAAGAATCCAAGGCCATTTCTTCAAAATCTCGGAGCCAAACTGCAAAACCAACTCCAGATAAAGTCAGAGGGAGAAACCAGGGAGACCCACCAACAGGGTGTGGCCACCTGGCCACACCCTGGCCGCGAAAACGCGGCTTGGGCCGCGTTTCCGTAGCTTTATTGGGGAGTTAGGGGGAGCGTTTGCTCCCCCGACCTCCCCGGGATCATGGTGGTTAGGGTTTTGCCTATAAAAGGCCTGTACTTGCGCTGAAATGGGAAACCAAGGCAGATTAGGATTTAGCCTAGTTTTAATTCTTTGTAGTTTAGGTTTTTCTTTTCTTATTATGTAATTTGTGTGTAACTTAGGGTAGAAGAAGATTCATGTAAGTAAGAGAGAGAGGCTGAAGTTGAGAGTGACACTGACGATGTACCCTCCTCCTTTCTTCCATTGTCTCTGCAATTAATAAAGGTAAAAGTTCTTTTTATGTTTGTATTTTCTTTTGTTTCGTCTTCCTCTTCTACTTTACCTTGGTTATTGTTGTTGAGTGTACAAGTGAATTCCAAATCAAGTATAACTAAGCTACGTGAGAGCCAGCGATAGTTCATGAAGACGTTCTCCTCTTCCAAGATCCGCATCACTTCGTTCTTGCTAGGCTTGACGATATAATGTGCACAGGGACTGAGCTCGAGCTTATGATCTATGCGTTGAACGCCTCCGAAAAGGTAGAACATGCAACGTTTTCCAGGTAAGTCATCACTCAACCTAGGTAAGTATTTCTACACTTTTCTTTCTTTCTTTTCTTTTACTTCTTTAGTATAGATCACCAACCATCTCCTCCAACTCTTTCTTCTCCACTTCATTGTACATAGTCGCTTTTATTGTTTTCTGATTTTCCACCTTCTTCATCTTTCATTCTCTTCTAACATAACATGATTCTTTCGCTTTTTCTTAACTTAAAACAGAGAAGAACCTTCGCTTTTATTCTTAACGATTTCAATAAAGAACCGTAAAGCTTCCATCGCAAACCATCCTTGTGGATCACGACCCGCATAGCCACTTGCTATAGCGGAAGAATTGAGCACTTGCACATATTCTTTCTTAAGTTCTATAATTTCGTATTTTGTGCAGGTTTAGCCTCAATCATATTTCAATCTCTATGTACTTGGTCTTACTATATTTATTTGCATTCTTGATCATATGAATAGTACTAGTTTTATCACAAAATATTTTAATATGGTCATAATGCAAATCATAATCAAGGAGAGTATGTTTCATCCAAGAATTTGTGCACAACAAGCTTTGGTCGCAACATACTCCGCCTTGACAGTTGAGAGGGCTATGAAATTTGTTTCTTATAAGACCATGAAGCAAGACAATTTCATAGAAATTGACAAGTTTCACTAGTACTCTTCGTATCCACTCTACAACCGGCATAGTCAGCATCCAAATAACTCATCATTGAGAATTATTCGATCTTTAGATACTATAAGTCTATTCCAATAGTGCCCTTAAGATATCTAATAATGCATTTTACTATAATTAAGTAAGACTCTTAGAACAAGATTGAAATCTAGCGCACAAACAAACACTAAATATAATGTTTGGCTTACTAGCCGTCAAGTAAAGCAAGCTACTAATCATACTACGATTGAGTTTAGTGTCAACGTTTTTATTTTGTTCACCCTTGTTAAGATTAGTTGTGGTAGCTATGAGAATCTTGCTAATTTTCACATCTTCAAGCCCAAATTTCTAGATGAGCTCTCTTGTATACTTTGCTTGATTGTTAAGATCCCATCACTCTTTTGCTTGATTTGGAGTCCAAAAAAGTAGTTAAGTTCTCCCATTATACTCATTTTGAACTCTTTTTTTATGGATGATTCAAAGTCCTTAAAAGTTTTCATTAGTAGATCCGAAAATAATATCATCAACATATATTTGCACGATCAAGATATCACTGTCTACATGCTTTGTAAATAAGATAGTGTCAACTTTGCCCTTCAGAAAATAATTGAAAATAAGAAAACTACTTATCTTTCATACCAAGCTCTCGAAGCTAGTTTTAAGCCATACAAAGCCTTTTCAAGTTTAAAAATAAAATCTAAATGTGTAGGATCAACAACCCTAGGGGTTGTTCAATATACACCTCCTCTTTGATGAAACTATTCAAAAATGCGCTTTTAATATCCATTTGAAAAAGCTTAAAATTCTTGAAGGAAGCAAAGGCAAGTGTCATCCATATGGCTTCTAACTATGCTATGGATGCAAAGGTTTTCTCAAAATTGATTCCTTCGACTTATGTGTAATCTTGGGTCACTAACCTACCTTTATTCTTAATAAAATTTTATGGCTCATCCAACTTATTCCTAAAGATCCATTTAGTACCAATAGTTGGTCTATCTGGGGCCTAGGAATAAGATGCCAAACTTGCTTATGCTCAAGTTGACAGAGCTCCTCTTGTATTGCAAGTAATCAATATGAGTCACCTTCGGCATCGAGGATATTCTTGGGCTCAATATGAGAAATGAATGTAAATGGCCACAATTTCACACGAGTTTAGAGCGAGTAGTTACCCCTTTGGACGCACCACCTATGATGAGATCCTTGGGATGGCTTGTAGCATATCTTCAATCCTTTAGAAGTGGTTGAGTTGGCTCCACTTTAACATCTTAGACTTCACCATACTCATCATCAGTTGGCTTGTCATCTTCTTGCAATGGTGAGTTCTTCAATAAAATCTTATCCATGTCTCACCTAAGGAATCAATCTCTACAATATTCTGTTAAAAAAAGAAGAATTTTAAGTAAATTTTGAGCTGAATTAAGGCAAGATCCGTTGATAGAATCACACGGATAATGGCTAAAATAAGATCTCCTTCCATTTGGGATGAACGTGGTATATTCACATGTTCAATTTCATTTCTGAATAAATGAAATATTCAAGTTAGAAGTTAACCTTATTCAATAGCCAAAGGGTAAAAGAAGCTAAAAAAATTTAGTCCCACATTAGATATGGTGTGAAAAGTTAAGGGGTTTAAATATGAAAAGATGTGAACAAAGGGTGTGCCCATTGGGTACTTGGAGTTTTTCACGAAGGTTTGGAGGGAAATCATGCCCACAGTGCCAATTGGAAACTGTTCCCTCCAACGGGTTTCCAAGAGCGCTATTTATAGCGCTCCTCTAAGTCTTTTCTAAACACACAGAAATGAAAAGTTCCTTTCTACTGATAGAAACTCTAAAGAAGTTCAAACTTTATGTCTTAATCTACGTCTTCTTAAGACATAAATTCTTCTCTCTCCCTCTATTCTCTTGCAATGAATATTCCTCCATATTAAGGCAAAAATTTCTCTCTGAAATTTATCTTGGTTCAAGCTTTGAAATTTCAATTAGTGAAGATACTAATTAACTAAGGTTCGATTGTATGGTGATTTGGTAGTGCTATCCAAATACCGTGAAGGAGTGTTGTATCTTGGGAGACCAGCGCCCAATAACTCGTTAGCACCGTAGCGGTGACGTAATTGTCTTAAAGAGATTCGCTATATGCGTACCTTACTCCATATATTGTATAATTGAACTAACGTTCTTTTTATAGGGGTTATACTGGAATACTTATTTTATAAATATTACTGTGAATATATTTGATTATATATTGAGACTAACCAATTCCTGTTTAATTGGTGTTTAATAAGGAAGGAAATTGAAAGGTGGTTCTATAATTAAGGAACGTTCTATTGAATGGAAAACCTCCCACCTGATATTCACCGACGTGGCCAATTAGATTGGTGATATTGATTAGTTGTCAGAACTAACATTCTTAAGATAATTAACTGTATATTGAAGTTACTAACTTTTACTCTAGCTAAGTAAAGAAGATGTCTAAAACTAATCAAGTTAGTTCCAGCAAGGCATTGAACATGCAATTCAGACACTGGTGTTTGTTCCACTTCCTAACCCGAAATCGGAGAAGCCACAAAATTCTATGGCACATAATTCAAGAGGTGGCAGCGAGGCTATGACTTGGCCTTTTTAAGGTCAGTGTAGCCTTGCCGTATCAGCGAGGCTATGACTTGGCCTTTTTAAGGCCAGTCTAGCCTTGCCATATAGGCAAAGCTATGACTTAGCCTCTCTAGGCAAGGCTAGCTTTGTCATGTAGATGAAGGTCTATCCTGAAAGATACTCTTCAACCTGACCACTCTGCATCTGGCCAAATCCTGCAAGAAAATCTACCGGAATACAGAAATAATCGAGATTCTATCCTTGCAGTTGATTCATGGACACAAGGTGACTTTCTTTGCTGAATTTATATTTTAAATGGATTGGATGACTTTCTCCACATTGTTTACAGTCCTATCTCAACGACAAGAAGTTAGGGGCAAGCCTCGATAGAAAGTATAAGATCGAGGATATCGGTACTAAGAAGTTCGTCATTGGATGATTTTTGAAGTACAAGATGGTGGATAGCAATACTGTGGTCAGTTAGGTGCAAGAGTTTCAACTTATCTTACATGAAATAAAGGCTGAAGGTATGATATTACCTGAAACTTTTCAGGCTACTACTATCATGGAGAAACTCTCATCTGCGTGGAGAGATTTCAAATTACCTAAAGCATAAGTGCAAGAAGGTGATGTTGGAAGATCTTATTGTGAGGCTTAGGATTGAGGAGGACAACCAAAATTTGAGAAGAGGAGTAACAAGAACTCCTATGAATCAAAAAGCAATGTGATCAAAGACTCAAAGGGGAAAGCGTCTACTTCCAAAGGCTCAAAGCGAAAGAAGATTGCCCCAGGGCACAAAAACAAGGACCAAGAAGGCAAAAATAAGCGCTTCAAAGGAACTTTCTACATCTGCAATAAAGAGGGACACAAGGCGAATGAATATCGCAGTCGTTCCAAAAAGAACAAGAGTACCAGCCACAGGCAAACTTGACCGAGCATGCGTCGCCAAGCCTATCAGCTGTGGTGTTAGAAGTGAATCTGACAACTAATAACAAGGATTAGTTGGTAGACACAGGGGCTACCCAGCACATCTGCTTCGAGAAAATTTTATTCACTGAATATAAAAACTAGAGTATGATGAGTAATTATTCATAGGTAACTCAGCCATCTCTAAGGTTGAAGGAAAGGAAAAGGTCATACTAAAGTGGACATCTGGGAAAGGTAATAAGGTTTTAGAATGGGTTTTGACCATACACGTGCATTACATGTTTTCATATCATATGTGTCACATTTCTGTATTTTTTATTTAAATAAAACTCTGCTATTGATGTATTTTCATGTCCAGTGGTGTGTAGGGTAATTAAGAAAGAAAAGAGAAAGATTGACAGATTTATCCAAGTTAATCAAAAGTTCAAATCAAAGGGGATCGATTCAAATCCAAAGGTTCTAAAAGCTATCTTATCTGAAAACTGAATATATCAGATAAGATAATATCATCTAATTTGAAGAGAAAAATAGATTATTTAAAGACCCTATCAGTTTCACTGAAGATAAATGGATATCTTATCAATTCTAGAAGACAAATTGAAAATCTAAGAGGATAAATAGATAGAGAGAAGATCAACGGATGAGATGAAAAAATAAATTCAGATTTAGGCTGGATACATTTTAGCATTTTAATCAAAACTTTTGCTACTGAAACTTAAATCTAATGTTTCAAGATGATCCAGAAAGACAAGTTAAAGGGCTACAATTCTTCTATTGATCACTCTTTCCAATTCTATCATTTAATAAGTGATATTCAGCAATCAAAACAAGAATAAGCTATAGATTAGAATTGGATTTCTGGATAAATCAATTCAAGTTTGGAGATAAGGGGAGTATTCAAATTCAGAAATAGCCAGCTCTCCCTATCTACATATGCTTTCTATCCCTCTGATTTTCTCTTATAAATACCCTTATACCTCGAAGGTAGAAAGGGCACCACTTTAGAGAGAGCTTTACTTTAGGTTTTTCTTTCCTCTTCAATGTAATTCTTATTTTTTATTTTTCTTTTTAGCTTAGGTTAGGGAGAGTTACATGATTAAAAGAGAGGAAGAGTTATTATAGAGTGATACTATTGTAATTCTTTCTCAAGAAACTTATACTGAAGGTGATCAATGGAGATTTACTACTTTTCTTCTTTGTGCTCGATCTCGTTGAAGCCTTACTTTCCTTTATTTTTTTCTATTACTTTGCTTTACTTTATATTAAGGTAAATTTTCATTATGATTCAAGTAGTAGAGGTAAATATTATTCTTTTATTTCTTTTTATTTTTCATTTTTGCATCAACTTTTCTTTATCTCTTTTTGTTTCCTTTTCTTTTACAGCTAAAACAACAACAACACCACTATGTCTTCTTCTATCTTCTTCTTAACTTAACTTAACATTTTTATTTTCTTTTTATAAATTGAGAAAATAAGTATTAACTAGTTTTGGTAAATTAAAGAAGAAACTTACATAACACTTCATCACTGACCCTCCTTGTGGATCATAACCCGTTAGCCTTATGTTACACGGTAGAATTGAGGACACTATTCCTAAAATTCTTTATTTTTCTGTGCAGTTTTGGCACGATCTTACAAATTTTGGCGCCATTGTCAGGGAGGGATGGTAAGTTTTCTTTCTTTTTTTATTTACTTTAACAATTTAATCCCTTTTTTCTTCCCTGTTTTGGTGAACAGCGGCTAATTTTAGAAAGATAGGAGTTACATTGGATATATTACTACTCTGTGCCTCTGTCTAAGAAGGCAGAGCATCAGAGCCCACAACTGTTATGAACTACTAACTGTAGTTTCTTATAGATTGCTTGATTTTCAGAGATATAACTCTTTGCAGTTATTAGTTTATATGTTTAACTTACTCTATACATGTTTCTAATAAACAGTAACTTGTTGCTTTGTAAATAAACGCTTAGACTCTTGCATCTTAGGACATCTGTCTATTCCGTTTCTTTACACTACTGTTGAAGAGTGCTGGAGAAAAGGTACATCTGCATTGCATATATGATTACACACATTTATTGCATTATTCTTTATTACATTTTCACATTTATCATGTAATAAATCTGCTAAATTCCTGTCTTAAATGTCTATTTTACAGAAGATAATCATGGGGAGAAAGAGGACAAAATTAAATAAATATTAGTTAAATTCAGATTTAACTAGATCTATTTAGTTAGAGGAGGATGATCCCAAATCCAGTTGTTTAAATTTAGACTTTGATGTATCAAGTGGTTAAAATTAAAGATCAACTGAGGATAACGTCAAATACAGAGTCCAATCCAAAGGGATAAATGGATAAAGAGAAGATCAACGGATGAGACGAAATAGTTTTGACTCTGATTCTGACTGGATACATTTTAGTATTTGAATCATAACTTTCGCTATCGAAACTCAAATCAGAAGATTCAAGATGATTCAGAAAGAAGACTTAAAGAATACGACTCTTAAGTTGATCACTATTTCTAATTTGTCATTTAATAAGTTATATTCAGCAATCAACACACCACCAAGCTGCAGATCAGAACTGAATATCCACATTAAATCAAGTTTGGAGAAAGCGGAGGATTCAAATAAAGAAACAGTCAACTTTCTCTATCTTCATACTCCTCTAATCTCTGCATTTCTCTTATAAATACCTGCAATCTCAAAGGCAAAGAGAACAACAAAGCAGAGAGTAGAATTTAGGCTAATTTGTAGTTTATAACTTAGGCTTTTTTATTTTCTTTCATGTAATTTTTATTTTCTTTATGTAACTGAGAGGAGAGGATACTTTTATGGAAGAATGAGAGAATGCTTGTACTGAAGGTGATACCAATATAAGTGATCTTTTCTTCCATTGTTATTTGAATCAAATCAAAGTTTCTTCTTCTTCTTTACTCTTGTTTTCATTTACTTCCCTCTTCTGTGCTTGTGGATCCAAATGAAACCGATAGCCTTGAAGTTGCCTTGCCCTTGCAAGTGCCATTGATAGCTTATGGTGATGGATATCCATTTCTATGGTAGTGTAACTTGCCCCTTCAATTCATAGTGTAATACGGGAATGGCCAAGATCCTATTTGTCATATTTCGCTCGCCTTCAAGCAAAGGTACATTGTCGATACGGGTCAAAGGTAAGCAGGCGTCAAAGAGGTAAGTAATTTTTTTTAGATTTTAGTTTTCTTTTCTTTTAATTTTAGTATAAATTACCAATACCACAATCTTCTAAATTTATTTCACTCTTTTTCATTTCTTTGTAAATATCCACTTTCATTTTCTCCACCTTCTCTATCTATCACTTTCTTCCTAACCTAACTATAACTCTTTTTCATTTTCTTTTGAAGAACTAAAAGAAGAATTTTAACCATTGATTGTAGCATAAAAGAGAACTTATTAAAAAGCTTCCATCGCTAGTCCCTCCTTGTAGATCACGACCCGCATAGCAACTTGCTATTGTTATAGTATTGAGTACTTGCACTCTTTATTCTAAGTTCTAAAATTCTGTATTTTAATGTGTAGGTAAAACCTCAATCAAATTTTGGCGCTATTGCCGGAGAGAGACGGTAAGTTATTCTCTTTTTAGATTTACATTTTTTGTTAACTTTCTTCTTTGTTCTTGGTGTACAGTTTGACAACAAGAAATTTTTGCTGCAGTAGACATATAAGTAGCCCTAGACTCTGCTTTAGAAAGCAGAGCCCAGAAGCCCTCAGATTTGTTACATTCCTGTGGCAATTTAAGTGAACTACTAACCTGTATTTTTTTCAGGTTGATTGAATTGCAAAGTTTAATATCTGTAACTATTTATTTCCTTGTTTAACTCACTATATATACATTTCTAACACAACAATAAAAGGTTGATTGTAAATGCTAAAAATGATTTAGACTTTGCATTTAGGTATGTGTCTATTTCATTACATTTTCTATTTACTGTTGAAGAGTGCTGGAGCCAAGGTATGTGTGCATAGAATTTAGTATAAGGTTCATTCTTGTATAAATATTGCTTGAGTGTTACTTTTTTCTGTATACATATACACTGCACTAAATTGATTTAAGAGCTTGTCCTATAAACATGATAAGGTGGGAAAGTCATTACCCTCCCTTATCTCACAAACAATCTCCTCACTCACTAACCCAAGCCTAACTAAAACTGAGTAGACATTGGCCCTAGAGACATCTCGAACTCAAATAAGTGACTGACCTAAGGGGAAAGTTGATTTGAATCTGACTCTTGCCAAATTGGTGACTAAGGTTGGGGATTAAGGGGCGAAATCCCGAAGGCTGGTGATTTGGCTTAATTAGGCCCGTCGCTTTTGCGCGGATATCTCCCACCAATCTTGCCTCTACCTGGCTGATTAACTTGTGGTCAGATTCAGTAATATACCCCCGTGGATAGTCTAACCAGTTAGGAATCGTCTAGGTTTAAGGTTTACCCTAACTTAGGTTAGATTTTTTCTTTTTATTTGTTTGCTTTTTTGTTTGTTTTTATTTGTTTGTGTTTGACATTTCTTGTGTGATATGGCTTAAAATAACAATTTTTTTCAATTTTAATGGTAATCCATATTACACCCCAACCTCATTTTCAGATATTACCAACCCAGCATATCATAACTTTAACCAACCTAGTGTGCCAGAGTGGTCTTATCCGAATCAATATAACCCATGCCCCCAATCTTATGACCATAATTTCTAAAATAATTTTAACTTTTTACAGAGTCAATGGGGATTCACCTCCCTCGAGTCCAATTTTCAACCTACTTCCCTCCTTATCCACCTTGTCTACAATATTTTCAAGATTCATACTCAGTTCCACCAGTTCAAATTAGAAAACCATCAATCTTGGAAATGAGTATGCGTGAGTCCAAGGAACAATCACAAAATCTGACGGACTCACAATTTCACCAGAAATTCCAAAATAAAACTTCATCTTTTCAAGTCTACTCGCAACAAAACGATGAACAAATCGACTATGAAAAGATGCTTGAAGCTTAGGCTCAAATCGCTCGTAATCGCTCATAATCATGATATAGATCTAATGGTCCAAGCTCTTAGTTCTCACCGTTTGATCATTTGTGATGTCGCTAACCATTCTGTTAGAGCCGAAGAATCATGTTATTTTGGAAAATAAGATTCCATTTCAGCACACCCATTTGAACTTGCCCAAACTCCAAATTTTGAAAATGACATTAACAGTTAGGCAAGTTATCCCTTTCCTGAAATTGAACTTGAGAATGAATATGATCCGGATCCTCAACTTGGTGATTCAATTCTACTTCCTGATTCAATAATGACTCCGGTGTCTTTACCTGATTTCAATCATTTTTTCGAGTCAACATTGGATCCTGTGCCAATTCATCATGAAATTGATCACCAATCTTTTATGATCATCATATTGAACTTGACTAATTTCATACTTTTGAAAGTCCCATTGACAGATTGGCAAGTTCTCATTTTTATGAAATTGAACTCAATGAGAAATGTGACCTAGATTCTCAAATTTGTGATCCAGTTCAAATTTCTGAATCAATATTGACTCCTGTTTGTTACCCAACTTGAGTAATATTTTAGAGTCAGTTTTGATTCCCACGCCTGTCATTCTTGAACTTGAATCACAAATGTTAAGTCACATTCTGTTGTTAGGAAATGAATGAGGACTAGAGTTTCAACTTCTTGATTTGGACCAACTTTCTGAACCAATCTCGACTCCAGAACCTTTACTTGACTTAAGTCACTTTCCTGAGTCGGTATTATGATTTGTCACATACATTACATTTATGTTGTCACTTTACCACACTTGTTAGCTAATAAATTATATTAATAAGTTGTCTTTTTCTTTGCTAAATGTAGGCCCAAATGCTCAAGGAAAGAAAAGAGAAACAAGCCCAAAAGCCCACAAAATTCTGAATTAATTCAGAATAAATTCGAAGTGAAGAAATCAGGGCTAAATCTTGGCATATCAAGAGGTTGAGAAAAATTCTCCCTGAATCGAGCTATTGAAGCCACAAAATCAAAGCCTTTTTCGTCAACGGTTGGAGCAGAAACGAGAAAACCAGCAGGAGATACGGGATACTCGTCAAACCAGATGCTCCCCCCCTTTGGTGTGGCCACCTGGCCACACCAAGGCCGCGGAAACGCGGCCCAAGCCGCATTTCTGCGGCACAACAGTATCAGTTGGGGGAGCGTTTGCTCCCCCAATCTTCCCGGGATTCGCCTACTTTGGTTTTTGGCTATAAATACCTCTTTCAGCAGAGAAAAATGGGCGAAGACTAGGATTAAGTTTTGCATTTATTTTCTTAGGATTTAGGCTCTTTGTTAGCTAGAAAGAAAGTTGTAATCTTGCTTTTTAAGTTGTAGTCCAGTTTCAAAAACTTGTGAGAGAGAGGACTGAGAGCTTGTACTTGAAGATTGAAGTGACAGTAATACAAAAGTTGAGCCAATTTCTCTTCCACTTGTAGTACGGTATGGGTTACATTATGTCTTTGTTTTCTTCTTCCTTCTCTATGGATAACTAAACATCTTTTTGGGCTTGCTATCGAACTCTCTCTTGCTTTTCTTCTCTCTTGTTTTTAAAAGAAAAAGACCCGATGACTCATATGAATGCCTTACTTAAAAGCCTTTCTTTTTGAAAGTGTTCTTGAAGGCACATGAGGATGGGTTTGGATGTTGAATTCACAACTCTTTCATGAACATCTCTTGAATCGTTTTTAATTTATTCTTGCTTCTTCGCGCTTGATTTTTTTAACATTCGATTCTCCGATTTCTTGAAGAAAAAGACTCAACTCTTCTAACATCTTATGTGCTTTACTTAAAGCTTTCTAAAAAGACAACTCTAAGTTTTTCGAATGATCATCTAAGGGACTTAGCATTTTAAGAGAAGAATAACCAATTGAGTAGTGAGATAGTGAACCCAGACTTTCTTTATTATTACAAACAACAACTCAATTTCTAAGTTTTCTAAATCACCTTCTCCAAAATCTTTTCTAAAAGTTGAAATTTTTCTTTCATTCATCTCTTTCTTTCCATTCTCTTTTTCCAAAAAAACAAACACAATTCCTTGTTTTAAAAACGAATCACCGAAAAGCTTCCATCGCATCCCTCCTTGTGGACACGACCCGTTAGCCACGAGCTACACGGTAAATTCTTGAACTCATTGGTTGTTTCTCTTTATTTTGGCAATCAATTTTTGGCGCCGTTGCCGGGGAGGGAACGGTGTAGCTGTTTTAACAAGTTTTCTGTGTTGTTTCAGGGACTCAAAGATCAAGATCTAGCATTCAAGCTTTGCCAAGAAGACTTGCAAATTCTGTGCCCCTACTCTCAAAAGTAGGAAACAGAATTTCAAGAAATTGCTTTGCAAAATCTGAAAATTTTAATTGGACTACTAAAAACTTTGTTTTGCAGGACATATTGCTCGCAAAAATTTTAGTTTTTATATGTCATATTTGTGCTAGTTTCACTATCCAACATCCCTGTTTTAAGTCAACAGTAAAATATTCGTTGAAAAGTTAAAAATTGATTAGACATTTGAATTCTAGGCACGAGTCTTTTCAATTCCTTTACTTTACTGTTGAAGAGAGCTGGAGACAAGGTATGTATGTATAGCATATAGTTTGGGAAACATTCTTGGGTGATTTTTCTTTTGAATGCTACTTTTCTATATCTTGCACACTTTGCACGAATCAATTCTAAGGGCAAAACCCAAATCAAGATAAGGTGGGGAAGTCATTACCCTTCCTTAGCCCACAAACCATCTCCAAGCACGCACAACCTAAGCTTAAGTAAAATTTGATAGACGTTGGCCTTAGGGACATCTCAAACTCACTAGGAGATTATCCTAAAGAGGGAAGGTGTTGGAAATTGACTCCTGCCAAATCAGTGTCAAGGAAGGGGATTAAGGGCCGAAAGCCCGTAGATTGGTGGTTATTTAATTAAGGAACGTCTTTGACGGAAAACCTCCCACCAATCTTGCCCTGACCTGGCTGATTAGCTTGTGGTCGAAGTCTACATTCTACCTCTAGTGGACAATCAACCAGTTAGGAGTTGTCTAGGTCGAGGTTACCTTAGACTAGGCTTGGTTGATTTCTATTGTTGACTGTTGGTTGAACTTGTTTATGTTTGTGATTGTGTATGCAAGTGTGGTCAAGAGACCCCAATTCATCTAGGTTGACTAGAAACACATCACCACCCAAGTTTGAACCAAGACCAGATCCGGTAATGGCTCAATCCACATCACTGCAGGATAGGTTCTACCCGATTAGGACCTCACTTCCTTCTTGTATTTAACTTCTATCGGTTGGTGAATACAATTTCGAGCTCAAGCCTCAATTCATCAACACACTCCCCAAGTTTCATGGTCTAGAGTCCGAAGATGCCTACTTCTTCATAAGAGAATTTGAGGAAGTATGTCTAATGATGAAAATCCCACACCTTGTAGACGATGCTATTAGGTTGAGATTTATCCCATTCGCACTTAAGGACCTAGCAAAGAAGTGGCTCTACAGCTTAGCAGCCGGTTCCATCACGTCTTGGGATGGTTTCATCAAGGTTTTCTTGAAGAAATTCTATCCTATCCATAAAACCGCTCTCATTAGGAAGACAATCATGCAATTCAAGCAAGAACCTAGTGAACCGTTCTGGAGGTACTTTGAACGCTTTAAGGACCTCCTTGTCCAATGTCCACACCATGGAATAGAGAAATGGCGACAATGTCAAATTCTCTATGACGGTTTAGACTATTCCACCAAAACCCTCTTAGAAAGTATGTGCCAAGGGGGTTTCTTGCAGAAAAATGAAGATGAAGGATGGGATTTGTATGAAAATTTAGCTGAGAAGACCATCCAATGGGAATCTGCTAGTGAGACCTCTAAGAATCCTAACTCCATCTCTTCAAAAGGAGGTCTCCATTCCATAGAATTGTCCATCGCTAATGAGGCTAAGTTAGCAAACCTGGCTAGAAGACTGGAAGCTCTAGAAACGAAAGAACCAAGTCCAGTCAATCAAGTCAGCCCGAACCAATTTCCACCCCCGGGCTGCACTTACTGTCAAGCCATGAATCATGTGTTCGAGGAGTGCCCAGTGTTTTAGGCTCAGCAATCCTACCATGAACTGATGAATGCAGCCTTTTCAAGGCCGAACAATAACCCTTACGCTCCAACGTACAATCCCGGCTGGAGAAATCATCCTAATTTCTCATGGAGCCAAAACAACAATGACCATTCACGATCCAATCATGCTAGCCACTTCCATCATGGTAATAATTCTTCCAATCATCAACCCAACTTCTCCAATTTCCATAATAATTCTCCCAACCATCCACCAAACTTTCCGAATTATCAACAGAACTTTCCTAATCAAGCTCCATAATCCTCCTTCCAGAATCCTCAATTAGAAAGGAGAATGACTGACTTTGAAAGAAACATGGAACGATATATGAAAAACCAAGACTCTCTCATGCAAACCATTCAGAGGTTAGAGGTTCAAATGAGTCAACTAGCCAACCCACAGAATGAGAGACAAAAGGGTACCCTGCCTAGTCAGCCAGTCACCAATCCGAGGAATTCCAACAAGCTCATTTGGCTAAGGATCCTTCATTCAATCAATGTCATGCTATCCATACATTGAGGTCAGGAAAGAGAGTTGATAACCAAGTGTCAACACCACCCATTCCAATTCAGCACAACCAAAATCAAGCCTCCACCTCATCTAATCCAATTTCTTCCAATTCTGACGAGTCTGAAAAAGACAAGTCAGCCAGCCAGGTGCATCAGCCTATAGTACCATTTCCTAATAGGCTGAAAAACAACAAGCAAAATCCTCACTTGGACAAGATAATCAAGATGTTTAACCAAGTAAAGATAAATGTGCCACTTCTTGATGCCATCCAACAAGTTCCTTCCTATGCTAAGTTTCTTAAGGACATGTGCACCAAGAAGAGAAAGACTAATGTTCCTAAGAAGGTCTTCTTAGCCACTAATATTAGTGAGCTATTTTCGGGTCCTATCCCTCTTAAGTACAAAGATCCAGGTAGTCCCACCATTGCCTGCACAATAGGACAAGCCGAGATTAGTCGTGCACTTCTTGACTTGGGGACAAGTATCAACTTGCTTCCATTCTCTGCTTATCAACAACTCGGGTTGGGTGACCATAGTCCAACTCGAGTCACCATCCTACTGGCTGACCGTTCTGTTAAAGTTCCAAAAGGGGAAATTAATGATGTCCTGATCCGGGTAGGAGAGTTCATATACCCTGTCGATTTCATAGTTCTGGAGACACAACCTGTGTCCAACTCCAATCGTAGGGCTCAAACTCCTGTTATCCTAGGTCGACCATTCCTTGCTACTGCTAATGCCATCATCAATTGTAGGAATGGGTCTATGAGGTTAACCTTTGGGGACATGACTAGAGAAGTCAATGTCTTCAATCTAGGAAAACAACCCCGCGATATAGAGGACCAAACATTTGAAGTCAACCTAATTGAGAACTTGACAAGTGAACACGGGAAGAATTGGAATCAGAAGTGGAGATTGACTTCGAGTTAGAGTCTGACAACTTTAATCTTGATCAAGTTGTAGATTCTGCTGTGAATTGGGCCTTAAACCCTATTTCACCAATAATGGAGCCAACAGATTTGACTAGTCCCTCTAGTGAGCCTTCCTCTTCCTTAGAATTAAAAGCCCTACCTGCGCATCTCAAGTACGCCTATCTAGGCGAACAAGAGACCTTTCCCGTCATCATTGCCTCCCATTTAAATGACGGGGAAGAAAAAGATTTGAAAGCAATTCTAAGAAAACATAAGGAACCCATCGGGTGGACTATGACTGATATCAAGGGATTAAGTCCAACCATCGTTCAACACCGCATCCATCTCAATGAAGACGCCACACCCAAGAGAGACCCGCAGCGTAGGTTAAACCCTATAATGCAAGAGGTTGTTCATGCTGAAATCATAAAACTCTTAGACAATGGGATAATTTATCCCATTTCTGATAGCCAATGGGTCAGTCCTGTCCACGCGGTCCCAAAGAAATCTTGTTTCACCGTAGTGGAAAACAAGAACAAAGAGTTGGTTCAAACTCGACTTCCCACGAAGATTCGAGTTTGCATCGACTATAGGAAACTGAATGCTGCAACTCGTAAGGACCATTTTCCACATCCCTTCATTGATCAAATGCTTGAACGTTTGGCGGGTCACGAGTATTACTTTTCTTAGACGTTTACTCGGGCTATAACCAGATCCCTATCGCTCCTGTGGACCAAGAAAAGACTATGTTCACATGTCCATTTGGGACATTTGCTTATCGTCGAATGCCCTTCGGCTTATGCAATGCCCCAGCAACGTTTCAACGTTGCATGTTGAGTCTTTTCTCAGATATGGTAGAACGCTTCTTAGAAATCTTCATGGATGATTTCTCCATCTACGGAGATTCATTCACTCAATGTATCCACCATCTTGAACTCGTCCTCCAACGTTGTGCTGAGAAAAATCTGACACTGAATTGGGAGAAATGCCACTTCATGGTAAAACATGGAATTGTCTTGGGTCATGAAATCTCCAAGAAAGGAATTGAAGTGGATAGAGCCAAAATCGAGGTTATTGCTAAGCTCCCCATGCCCAAATGCGTTAAGGACATTAGATCCTTCTTAGGACACGCTAGTTTTTACCGACGATTTATCAAGGATTTTGGCAAAATTGCTAGGCCCTTGACTAATCTGTTAGCTAAGGATGTGTCCTTCACTTTCGATGCTGAATGCATAGATTCTTGGGAGAAGCTTAAGAGAGAGCTTATTTCCGCACCAATCATATCTGCACCGGATTGGTCTTAGCCGTTTGAGATCATGTGCGATGCTTCTGATTTTGCCATAGGCTCTGTCCTAGGACAACGCATTGATAACAAGCAGCATGTGATCTACTACTCTAGTAGGACTCTAAACGATGCTCAAATGAACTACACTACGACCGAGAAGGAATTCTTGGCAGTAGTGTTTGCCTTAGAGAAGTTTCGTCCCTACCTACTAGGGTCCAAAACCACCGTTTTCACCGATCATTCTGCGCTTAGGTACCTCATGATGAAGAAGGATGCCAAGGCCCGACTCATTCATTGGATCCTCCTTCTTCAAGAATTTGATCTTGAGATTCGAGATAAGAAAGGCGTAGAGAATGTCGTTGTTGACCACCTCTTACAGATACCAATTCTCCATGCAACGAATTACCCATCAATGAGGATTTTTCTGATGAACATCTCTTAGCCATCTCTAGGGAACCTTGGTTTGCTGATATAGTGAATTACTTAGTCACAAACTAAACTCCGTCTCATTGGTCCAAAAATGATGTTTACCTGTTCTTATCCCAAGTCCGGTATTTCTTTTGGGAGGAACCGTATCTTTTCAAGTACTATTCTGACCAAATTATTAGGAGATGCATTCCCGATGAGGAGGTTAGGATTGTTCTGTCCTTTTGTCACGAACTTGCATGCGGTGGACACTTTGGTCCCCGCAAGACTGCTGAAAAGGTGCTCCAAAGTGGGTTTTATTGGCCCACTCTGTTCAAGGATGCTTATGAATTCTGCAAGACGTGCCCTAGATGCCAAGTGGTAGGAAGGATTTCATATCGAAATATATGATGCCCCTCAACCCAATTCTAGAAATAGAACTCTTTGATGTTTGGGGCATCGACTTTATGGGTCCATTTCCTAACTCATTTGGAAACCAATACATATTGGTTGCTGTGGATTACGCGTTTGATTGAGTTTTTTTCCTGCACACAAAATATAGAATTTTAGATTGAGAAATAAAGATGTGCAAGGTTCTCAATTCGAATCCGCGGTAGCAGTGGCTATGCGGGTCGTGATCCTCAGGGAGGGACTAGCGATAGAAGCGTTTGTAAGTTATCTCTAAAAATTATTTTCTTTAAGTTAACAAAAAGAATAGTTAAAGTTAAGTTAGGAAGAAGGCGGTAGATTATGAAGATGGAGGATTAGAGGTGGTATTTATAATGAGATGAGAAAGAAAGAATTGGGAGATGGTGATTTAATCTACAAAAAGAAAAGAAAAGAAAAGAAAAGAAATAAACACTAACCTTAGTTTGGTTGAAGAAAAATGTGAAATCCTAACACTTTCTACCTTGCTTTGGAGGCGTTGAACGCATAAACCATAGGATCGATCTCAGTCCCCTGTTCACATTATATCATCAAGTTTGGACAAGTATAAAGTGATACGTACCTTGAGGAGGAGAACATCACCATGAAATATCGTTGGCACCCACCAAGATTCGTTATACTTGTGCTTTGGAAATCACTTGCATGCTCATCATAAACCAACAGAGATAAAAATAGAAAAGAGAAGAAAACAAAAAGGAAAATAAAGCAATGACATAAAAGAAAAGTTATCTTTATTACTTGATACAATGGAAGAGAAGAGAAGCATACATTGGTGTCACTCTCAACATAGCCCTCTCCCTCACTTACATAAAAATTAAAAAAGAAAAGAAAACCTAAACTACAAGAAAGAAGAAAGCCTAAAACCCTAGATTTGGCCCTCTGGCTCTGGACGCTCTTCTCGGTTGCACTACAGGGGGTATTTATAGGAGCAGAAGGAGGTAGAGTCCCAGTCGAAATAGTCCACGAAGGCGGTTCCCTAGATATGACTGGATTGCCGCGGAAACGCGGCTTGGGCCGCGTTTCTGCGGCCTTATGGTGGCGGCTGGCCACGCGCTTTGGCGCGTGGCTTCTCCTGGTCCGTCCATCTGGTCATTTCCTTCTGGAAGCTGCATCCTGGCTCTTAATCTTTAGATTTGGATATAACTTGGGAATCTAGTTACCTAGATCCCAAATCTTTTATCCACGAATTTGTGATCTTAAATTCTCCTTCTTTTGTTTTTATCCTCATCTGCAAGTTTTTAGGGTTGAATAGAAGTCTATCCTTCCCTCTTCTTTAATATTTGCAACTTTGACCCTTGTGTTTGCAATTTTGACAATTAATATTAGCACTTTTGCACTTGGGCTTGAATATGTGCTTTTGGGCTTCTTTTAGGCTTTATTTATTATTAAAATAAGAACTCAAGGCCTGCACACAATAAATCATAAAATATTAGTAAATGTGCAGAATTATATGAATAAATATGAAAATGTGATGGTAAATGTCATGATAAAAATGCACTTTTCACTACCAATCACACCCCCACACTTATCTTTTTGCTCGTCCTCGAGTAAAAATCAAAGAGAAAAAGAAAATTAATCTAACCTAACTCACTTTCGTAGGAATCACGGTTGCACTTAGCATGTGCAACAAGCCGTTAAACCCCTAGGTTACCCTAGAGGACGAGTGTTGTCTCGTGAGGGTTTTCAGCGGATTACACCCACAAAATCCATAAAAAGGAAATATTTGAAATACTTTTGAAAAGACTAAGTAATCTATAAGTTTTTAGGATCCACATTTTTATTCATTCTTAAACTTAGTCTTTATAGAGTAAATTGTTATCCATTTTAAGTAAGGATCAAAATTGGATTTGTGTATAGTCTTTTTCGTTACCAAAAATCATATGCATCCTTATGGATTTTTACTAGGAATTCCTTAACTCGGACTCTCATGCCTTTTTATTATTATAATATATATATATATATATATATATATATATATATATATATTTCTCTCTCTTTTTTTTTAATATGTATAACTCATCTAAATTTTCTTTCGTGTAAGCATCAAGGCTTCTTGAGGCCCTCATACCTAACTAATTGACTATTAGATGTGTTAATACATACATAATATTTTTCAGTTTTCTTAGGCTTTCTAATCCACCCATGTAGCGAACTTAAAGTCGGTGGCTCCCAAACCGGTCGGCTTTAGGGCACCAGGTGAGAAAACACCCCGCAGACTCAAATTCGAGTAAACTAGGCCACAAATTAAGGCTTTATTTTATTTAGGACTCACCTTTAGGCATGAATACTTATGCTTCTTGAGGCACATGTATCCAGCTTAATTGGTGATTTATATATATATATATATATATATATATATATATATATATATATATATATATATATATATATATATATATATATATATATATGAGGCACAAGGGTCTTTGTCTTAGAATCCTAGATATGCATTAGGTATGCACGTTTCATTAAGGTAAAAATTAAGACTAACTACTTATTCAATTTCTCCTCCTATACCTAAAAATTCAACAATTTATTTATTTTGACCAAGTTTTTAGAAATCCTAATCATGATTTTCCTAATTCTTAAGACTAACTTAGATTTCTTTCACAAGATAAGTCAAAATATTGTCCTTTTTATAATAATTATTTTTTTTTAGAACTTTTTTTAAGCAAATTTTTGTTAGTTTCTAACTATGTTAGTATGTTAGTAAAGCCCACCCCCACACTTATCTCATGCATTGTCCTCAATGTATGAATGAATACATATATGCATGAAAAAGAACAAGGGAAGGCAGAAGTTACCTTAAGGTGGTGGTTCCGGTGGTGGTCTAATTGGGCCAAGCGTTGCTACCCAATCAAGATAACATAATATTTGATGAAACCCACCAGAAATTTTTCTTATATAACCCACTAAAATGTATGTATAATTATTTTTTAAAATTTTCACCCCATCAAATTTCCAAATTTCATAATAAATTTCAGAGTTAATTGTGTCAACCTCCTTGTCCCAAAATGGAGTATGAAAAGATGGAATTATTGACTTGGACGTGGGAAGTACGGGAACGAATACCGACTCAGAAAAGAAACTTAAATCAAGTAATGGTTCAGGAGTCGGGCTAGGTTCAGGAAGTGGATCCAAATCAATAAGTTGAAGCTCAAGTCCACAATAATCTTCCCATAATGGAATGTGACTCAATATTGGTGATTCAAGTTCAGGAATGATAGGTGTGGGAACCAAAACTGACTCTAAAATATTACCTAAGTCGGGTAACAAAACAGGAGTCAACAATGATTCGAGAATTTGAACTTGATCACAGATTTGAGAATCTAGGTCACATATCTCATTCAGCTCAATATCATAAAAGTGAGAACTTTCCAATTTATCCATGGGACTTTCAAAATTGCACAATTGGTCAAGTTCAATATGATCATCAAAAATGGGTGATTCAATTTCATGATGAATTGGCACAGGATCCAATGTTGACTCGGAAAAAGTAAAATCAGGTGGAGACACCGGAGTCATTATTGAATCAGGAAGTAAAATTGAATCACCAAGTGGAAGATCATGATCATATTCATGCTCAAGTTCTATTTCAGGAAAGGAAAAACTTGCCAAGTTATCAAAATTTGAAGTTTTGGCAAGTTCACATGATGGCACTGAATTAGAGTCTTGTTGTCCAAAGCAACTTGGTTCGTCGGCTCTAAGAGAGTGGTCAGTGATATCAGAAATGGCCGAACGGTGAGAACGTAAAGATTGAACCATCATATCTATATCATGATCACGGGCTAATCTAGCCTGAGTCATGGCTGCAAGCATCCTTTCATAGTTGATAGGTGCATCATGTTGTGATTGGACTTGAAAGGATGAAGTGTAATCGTGATGAAGTTGTGAGTCGGTGGACTCACGCATAATCATGTCTGCGATTGATGGTAATTGTTGCTTGGACTCATGCATACTCATCATTTCCTGGATAGATGGTAGTCTATTCTGACTGGGTGGATCTGAGTATGAATCTTGGGAATATTATGGACAAGGTGGAGACGGAGGACAAGTCGGTTGAAAATTAGACTCGGTGAAATCGAAACCCCATGAACTCTGTGAAGAGTTGAAACTATTATGGAAATTATGGTTATAAGATGGGGGTATGGGTTATATTCATTCGGATAAGACCATTCCGGCACACTAGGTTGGTCAAAGTTATGATATGCCTGGTTGGTAATATCCGAAAAATAGTTAGGTGTGTAATATGGATTAAAGTTGGAAAAATTATTATATGCCATATAACACAATCACAAACAAAAAGAAAACAAACAAATGAGCAAATAAAAAGAAAAAAATTCTAACCTAAGTTAAGGTAGACCTATGACCTAGACGACTCCTAACTGGTTAGATTGTCCATGGGAGGTAGGGTGCAGACTTTGACCACAAGTTAATCAGCCAGGTCAGGGCAAGATTGGTGGGAGGTTTTCCGTCAAAGACGTTCCTTAGTTAAATAACCACCAATCTTCAGGCTTTCGGCCCTCAATCCCCTTCCTAGACACTGATTTGGCAAGAGTCAACTTCCAGCACCGTTTCCCCTTAGGATAATCTCCTAATTGAGTCCGAGAAGTCCCTAGGGCCAACGTCTAGTCAATTTTTAATTAGGGTTAGGGTTGTGAGTGCTTGGAATATGATTTTTGGGCCAAGGAAGGGTGATTAAATCCCTACCTTATCTTGTTAATGGGTTATGCCCTTAAGATAAATTTATGCAAGTGTACAAAATATGTAAATAAGAATCACTCAAAGCATCAACCAAGAGATGA
The DNA here is from genome assembly GCA_038442645.1 of Agave tequilana. Taxonomy (NCBI): domain Eukaryota; kingdom Viridiplantae; phylum Streptophyta; class Magnoliopsida; order Asparagales; family Asparagaceae; genus Agave; species Agave tequilana. The sequence continues at coordinate 45,121 of JAVJIF010020532.1, forward strand.
GTCCTATTCTACATGTAATGCGAACGTACCTTGCTCCAGCACTCTTCAACAGTAAAATAAAGGAATTGAAAAGACACGTGCCTAATATGCAAACGTCTAATCAATTTTTTATCTTTTACAACAAATATTTTACTGTTGAATTAATTAGCAGTATACAGGTTTATCACAGAACAAATTTTAACAGAGCAGAAAACAAATCTTGCACCTTTTAGCAACCTGCAGAAAAATACGTCAGTAGTTCACTACTATTGCCGCATTTGCGCGGCAAATAAGTAGGCTCTGCTGCTCTGCCTTCGAGGGCAGAGGCACAGAGTTGTTATATGTCCACTTCTGCTGTTATTTTTCTGTTCTCCAAACCTGCAAACAGAAAAGAATAAAAGAATTAGTTAATAATTTTTTTATTATTAGAGAATAACTTACCGTCCCTCCCCGGCAACGGCTCCAAAATTTTGATTGAGTTTTTTCCTGCACACAAAATATAAAATTTTAGATTGAGAAATAAAGATGTGCAAGGTTCTCAATTCGAATCCGCGGTAGCAGTGGCTATGCGGGTCGTGATCCTCAGGGAGGGACTAGCGATAGAAGCGTTTGTAAGTTATCTCTAAAAATTATTTTCTTTAAGTTAACAAAAAGAATAGTTAAAGTTAAGTTAGAAAGAAGGCGGTAGATTATGGAGATGGAGGATTAGAGGTGGTATTTATAATGAGATGAGAAAGAAAGAATTGGGAGATGGTGATTTAATCTACAAAAAGAAAAGAAAAGAAAAGAAAAGAAATAAACACTAACCTTAGTTTGGTTGAAGAAAAATGTGAAATCCTAACACTTTCTACCTTGCTTTGGAGGCGTTGAACGCATAAACCATAGGATCGATCTCAGTCCCCTGTTCGCATTATATCATCAAGCTTGGGCAAGTATGAAGTGATACGTACCTTGAGGAGGAGAACATCACCATGAAATATCGTTGGCACCCACCAAGATTCGTTATACTTGTGCTTTGGAAATCACTTGCATGCTCATCATAAACCAACAGAGATAAAAATAGAAAAAGAGAAGAAAACAAAAAGGAAAATAAAGCAATGACATAAAAAGAAAAGTTACCTTTATTACTTAATACAATGGAAGAGAAGAGAAGCATACATCGGTGTCACTCTCAACATAGCCCTCTCCCTCACTTACATAAAAATTAAAAAGAAAAGAAAACCTAAACTACAAGAAAGAAGAAAGCCTAAAACCCTAGATTTGGCCCTCTGGCTCTGGACGCTCTTCTCGGTTGCACTGCAGGGGGTATTTATAGGAGCAGAAGGAGGTAGAGTCCCAGTCGAAGTCGTCCACGAAGGCGGTTCCCTGGATATGACTGGATTGCCGCGAAAACGCGGCTTGGACCGCGTTTCCGCGGCCTTATGGTGGCGGCTGGCCACGCGCTTTGGCGCGTGGCTTCTCAAAGCGCGTGGCTTCTCCTGGTCCGTCCATCTGGTCGTTTCCTTCTGGAAGCTGCATCCTGGCTCTTAATCTTTGGATTTGGATATAACTTGGGATCAAGTTACCTAGATCCCAATTCTTTTATCCACGAATTTGTGATATTAAATTCTCCTTCTTTGACTTTTATCCTCATATGCAAGTTTTTAGGGTTGAATAGAAGTCTATCCTTCCCTCTTCTTTAATATTTGCAACTTTGACCCTTGTGTATTTGCAATTTTGACAATTAATATTTGCACTTTTGCACTTGGGCTTGAATATATGGGCTTTTGGGCTTCTTTTAGGCTTTATTTATTATTAAAATAAGAACTCAAGGCCTGCACACAATAAATCATAAAATATTAGTAAATGTGCAGAATTATATGAATAAATATGAAAATGTGATGGTAAATGTCATGATAAAAATGTACTTTTCACTACCAATCAGCGTCCAAGTGGGTAGAAGCCATTCCGTGTAAAACTAATGATAACAAGGTTGTCATCAAGTTTTTGAAAGAAAATATTTTTTCCCGCTTCGGAACCCCTCGTGCTATCATCAGTGATAATGGCACCCACTTTTGCAATAGATCTTTTGAGGCCCTTATGCGAAAGTATGCCATAACTCACAAGTTGTCCACACCATATCATCCTCAAAACAGTGGGCAAGTTGAGGTTTCAAATAGACAAGTCAAGCTTATATTGGAGAAAACTGTGAACCAAAACCGGAAAGATTGGTCCATCAAACTTGTAGATGCTCTATGGGCCTACAGTACCGCTTTCAAGACAATTCTAGGAATGTCTCCCTATAGGTTAGTCTATGGCAAACTTTGTCACTTGCCCGTTGAGTTAGAGCACCGAGTCTTATGGGCAATCAAGCAGTTGAATTTCGATTTGACTAAGGCCGGTGACCTTCGGAAACTACAAATTTCAGAATTGGAGGAATTGAGAAATGAGGCCTATGAAAATGCTAGGATCACTAAAGATAGAGTCAAGATTTTTCATGACAAGCATATTATAAGAAAGACATTTGTCCCTGGACAAAAAGTCTTACTCTATAATTCAAGGCTTCATCTCTTTTCAGGGAATTTAAAATCGAGATGGACTGGGCCATTCGTTGTAAAAATCGTGTTTCCACACAGTGCAGTTGAGATCAGTGACCCCAAGAATGGAAATGGCTTTAAGGTAAATGGTTAACGCCTTAAACCTTTCTTGGAATCGGTGCCGGTAAATGAAACGGCAATGGTCTTTTTGACCCAGTGTATCGGTAACTTTCCTCTTTTCTATTTTATTTCATGCACTTATACATTTCTTTCATACATTGGGGATAATGCAAGAGATAAGTGTGGGGGAGGGTTCTAACATGACTGATATTAAAAAAAAAAAAATTAAAAAGGGTGGACAATATTTTGATATATTTTTTGTAGGAAATTAAGTCATTTTAAGGAATAGGAGAATCATAATTAGGATTTCTTATACTTGGTCAAAATAAGATAACTTGTTTGATTTTTAGGGTCAGGAAGAAAATTTGTAAAAGTAATTTAGTCTTGATATTTACCTTGATGACATATGCACACAAAATACACTTACACACTTAGGGTTTAAAAACAGAGACTCTTATGCCTTATTAAAAAAAAAAACAAGTCTAATTATTGATTAGCTAGGTGCTTTGGCCTAAACAAGCCTTAGTATTTATGCAAAAGATAATTAGATAAGTTTGAAAAAAAAGAAAAAAATGTGTATCTTCTTATTAAGCGGGGTATTTATGCCTCATGAAGCATAGATATTCACGCCTAAAAGGGGTACATCGTATAAATAAAAACCTTGATTTTGTGGCCTTATCTGCTCGAGTGTTTAAGTCCTTAGGGGTGTTTTCTCACCTGGTGCCCTAAAACTGTCCGGTTTGGGTGTCATCGACTGAATGCTCGTTACATGGGTAGATTAGAAAGCCTAATGGAATTGAGGAATAAATTTCACCAAAAATAAATAAATATAAGGCATAGGAGTTAATGTTGAAAAACCTTAGTAGACTTCACAGTCACGATGGTGCATACGACTCAGGGTAAATTAATAGACTAGATGAGAAATACAATTTGACTCCTTACTTTAATTGATAACATGTTTTTGAATAGAGACTAAGCTTAGGAATGAAAGATTTGATATTCCTATAACTTATAGATTTTTTAAGCTCTCACAAATATACTTCAAATATTCACCCCTTCAAAAAAAAAAAAAAAGAAAAAATAATGCTTTTCGAAAATACTAACTTTTTTCTCTTTCTTTTTGGATTTTGTGGGTGTAATCTGCTGAAAACCTTCACGAGACAAAACTCGTCCTCTAGGGGTAACCTAGAGGTTTAACGGCTTGTTGCACATGCTCAGTGCAATCGAGTGACCTGCGAAAGTGGTCTAATAATTGATTCAAGTTAGTCTGATGTTTTGCTCGAGGGCGAGCAAAAGATAAGTGTGGGGGTGTGATTTGTCACATACATTACATTTATGTTATCACTTTAACACACTTGTTAGCTAATAAATTATATTAATAAGTTGTCTTTTTCTTTGCTAAATGTAGGCCCAAATGCTCAAGGAAAGAAAAGAGAAACAAGCCCAAAAGCCTACCAAATTCTGAATTAATTCAGAATAAATTCGAAGTGAAGAAATCAGGGCTAAATCTTGGCATATCAAGAGGTTGAGAAAAATCCTCCCTGAATCGAGCTATTGAAGCCATAAAATCAAAGCCTGTTTCGTCAACGGTTGGAGCAGAAACGAGAAAACCAGCAGGAGATACGGGATACTCGTCAAACCAGATGCTCCCCCCTTTGGTGTGACCACCTGGCCACACCAAGGCCACGGAAACGCGGCCCAAGCCACGTTTTCGCGGCACAACAGTATCAGTTGGGGGAGCGTTTGCTCCCCCAATCTTCTTGGGATTCGCCTACTTTGGTTTTTGGCTATAAATACCTCTTTTAGCAGAGAAAAATGGGCGAAGACTAGGATTAAGTTTTGCATTTATTTTCTTAGGATTTAGGCTCTTTGTTAGCTAGAAAGAAAGTTGTAACCTTGCTTTTTAAGTTGTAGTTCAGTTTCAAAAACTTGTGAGAGAGAGGACTGAGAGCTTGTACTTTAAGATTGAAGTGACAGCAATACAAAAGTTGAGCCAATTTCTCTTCCACTTGCAGTATGGTATGGGTTACATTATGTCTTTGTTTTCTTCTTCCTTCTCCATGGATAACTAAACATCTTTTTGGGCTTGCTATCGAACTCTCTCTTGCTTTTCTTCTCTCTTGTTTTTAAAAGAAAAAGACCCGATGACTCATATGAATGCCTTACTTAAAAGCCTTTCTTTTTGAAAGTGTTCTTGAAGGCACATGAGGATGGTTTGGATGTTGAATTCACAACTCTTTCATGAAAATCTCTTGAATCGTTTTTAATTTATTCTTGCTTCTTCGCGCTTGATTTTTTTACATTCGATTCTCCGATTTCTTGAAGAAAAAGACTCAACTCTTCTAACATCTTATGTGCTTTACTTAAAGCTTTCTAAAAAGACAATTCTAAGTTTTGCGAATGATCATCTAAGGGACTTAGCATTTTAAGAGAAGAATAACAAATTGAGTAGTGAGATAGTGAGCCCAGACTTTCTTTATTATTACAAACAACAACACAATTTCTAAGTTTTCTAAATCACCTTCTCCAAAACCTTTTCTAAAAGTTGCAATTTTTCTTTCATTCATCTCTTTCTTCCATTCTCTTTTTCCTAAAAAACGAACACAATTCCTTGTTTTAAAAACGAATCACCGAAAAGCTTCCATCGCATCCCTCCTTGTGGATACGACCCGTTAGGCACGAGCTACACGGTAATTCTTGAACTTGTTGGTTGTTTCTCTTTATTTTAGCAATCATATTAGTTCCTGTACTTCCTCAGTCCAGGTCAATCATTTCATCTTTTCACACTCCATTTTGGGACAAGAGTGTTGATAAAATTGACTCCAAAATTATTTGTGAAATTTAAAAATTATATGGGGTAAAATTTTTAAAAAAAACCGTTCATATATACATCATTTTAGTGGGTTATATTCGAGAGGTTTCTGATGGGTTCCTCTGAACTCCATGGAAATTAGATTGGGCCACATTTCGTGGACCAATCAGACCACCACCGGAATCACCACCTTAAGGTAATATTTTCCTTCCCTTTCTTCTTTTTCATGCATCTACGTATTAATTCAACTTTGAGGATAATGCATGGGATAGGTGTGGGGGATGGTTCAAACATAACTTAGGTTTTCTTTTTATTATTTAAAAAAATTAACATTTTCTTTACTCTTAAAAACTTTTTGAAAATAGAAATAATATTTTGACATATTTTTTGTAAGAAATTAAGTCAATTTTAAGGAATAGGAGAATCATAATTATGATTTCTTACACTTGATCAAAATAAGATTATTTGTTTGATTTTTAAGGTTAGGAAGAAATTTGTGAAAGTAATTTAGTCTTGATCTTTACCTTGATAATATATGCATGCTTTATACACTTACACACTTAGGGTTCAAAAACAATGATTCTTATGCCTTATTAAAAAAAGAAAAGAAAAAAGAAAAAGAAATATATATATATAAAAATCATCTGATTAAGCTGGGTATTTGTGCCTCATAAAGCATAAATATTCACGCCTAAAGTCGGTTCATATAATAAAAGCCTTAGTTTTTTGGCCTTGTTTGCTCGAGTCCTTAAGTCCTTGGGGTGTCTTCTCACTCGGTACCCTAAGACCGTTTGGTTTGGGAGTCACAGATTAAAGGCTCGTTACATGGGTGATTAGAAAGCCTAATAGAACTATGGAATATTACCACCAAAATAAAAAAATAAATAAACAAGGCATTAGAGTTAGAGTTAAAGAACCCTTAGTCAAAATTTTATGGTCACGAAGTTGCATATGACTTAGAGTAAAGTAATAGATTAGATGAAAAATACAGTTTGACTCCTTGCCTTGATTGATAACAAGTTTTTGAATAAAGACTAAGTTTTGGAATGAAAAGTTCAGTTTTCCTATAACTTATAGATTACTTAATTCTTACAATAATATTTCAAATATTTTTCTCTTTCAAAATGTGTTTTCAAAATACTAATACTTTGTTTCTCTTTCTTTATGAATTTTGTGGGTGTAATCCACTAAAAACTCTCACGAGACAAAACTTGTCCTCTAGGAGAAACCTAGAGGTTTAACGGCTTGTTTCACATGCTCAGTCTAATTGCATAACCTGCGTAAGTGGTCTAATAATCTTTGATTTAGTTTTGTTGTTTTGCTCGAGGATGAGCAAAAGATAGTTATAGGGGTGTGATTGCACATATTTATTGCATTATTCTTTATTATATTTTCACATTTATCATGTAATAAATATGCTAAATTCCTATCATAAATGTCTATTTTGCAGAAAATAATAATGGGGAGAAAGAGGATAAAACAAAATAAATATCAATTAAATTAAGATTTAATTAGATCTATTTGGTTAGAGAAGGATGATCCCAAATCCAGTTGGTTAAATTCAGTTTTTGATGAATAAAGTAGTTATAGATAAAGATCAACCGAGAATAACATCAAATACGAAGTCCAATCTGATTGCTAATTCAAAGAGTTAAGAAATTACCGTATAGCTTCAGGCTAACGGGTCGTGTCCACGAGGAGGAATGCGATGAAAGCTTTTCGGTATTTTATTTAGTAATGATTGCTAAAATAAAGAAACAACCAATAAGTTTAAGAATGTACCGTGTAGCTTGTGGCTAACGGGTCGTGTCCACAAGGAGGGATGCGATGGAAGCTTTTCGATGAGTCGTTTTAAAAACAAGGAATTTGTGTTCGTTTTTTAGGAAAAAGAGAATGTAAGGAAAAGAGATGAAAAAGAGAAATTTCAACTTTCAGAAAAGGATTTGAAGGAGGTGATTTTTAAAAAGCATTAAGAGTTGTGATGTTGTTTTATAATAAGAAATCAAATCTGGGCTTACTATCTTCCTACTCAATTGTTCATTCTTCTCTTAAAGTATTAAGTCCCTCAAGTTATCATTTGCAAAACTTAAAGTTGCTTTTCTTTAGAAAGCTTTGAGTAAAGCACATAAGATGCAGAAGGTTTGAGTCCTTTTTCTTCAAGAAAGAGTTGGAATCGGATATTAAAACATAAAGCGCGAAGAAGCAAGAATGAATTAAAAACGATTCTCAAGAAGTTCAAGAAGAATGGTGAATCAACTATCCATACCCATCCTCATGTGCCTTCAAGAACACTTTCAAAAAGAAAGGCTTTTAAGGGAGGCATGCATATGAGTCATCGGGTCTTTTTCTTTTAAAAACAGAAGAGAAGAAAACAAGAGAGAGTCGATAGCTAGCCCAGAAAAAGTGTTTAGTAACTCATAGAAAGCGAAGAAAACAACGACATAATATAAAGCATACCGTACTGCAAGTGAAAGAGAAATGGCCCGACTTTTGTATTGCTGTCACTTCAACCTTCAAGTACAAGCTCTCAGTTCTCTCTCTCAAAAATTTTAGAAACTGGACTACAACTTAAAAATCAAGATTATAACTTTTTTTCTAGCTAACAATGAACATAGATCCTAAGAAAATAAGTGCAAAATTTAATCCTAGTCTTCGCTGCCTTTTTCTCTGCTGAAAGAGGTATTTATAGCCAAAAACCAAAGAATCAGGATCCCGGGAACGTTGGGGGAGCAAACGCTCCCCCAACTGAAATCAGTTGGCCGCGAAAACGCGGCTTGGGCCGCGTTTCCGCGGCCCTGGTGTGGCCACGTGGCCACACCATGAGGGGGGAGCTTCCTGGTTTGAAGGGCTTCTCGCATATCCTGCTGGTTTTCTTGTTGCTGCTTCAACCGCTGACTGAATCAGCTTTTGATTTTCTGGCTTTGATTCCTCGATTCAAGGAGGATTTTTCTCACCCCTTGATATGCCAAGATATAGCCTAGACTTCTTCACTTCGAATTTATTCTGAATTAATTCAGAATAAAGTAGGCTTTTGGGCTTGTTCCTCATTTATTTCCTTGAGTATTTGGGCCTACATTTAGCAAAGAAAAAAGACACTTATTAATATCATTTATTAGCATACAAGTGTGGTAAAGTGACAACATAAATGCAATGTATGTGACAAATCACACCCCCACACTTATCTTTTGCTCGCCCTCGAGCAAAAATCATTAGACTAACTCGAATCAATTATTAGACCACTTTCGCAGGTCACTCGATTGCACTGAGCATGTGCAACAAGCCGTTAAACCTCTAGGTCACCCCTAGAGGACGAGTTTTGTCTCGTGAGGGTTTTCAGCGGATTACACCCACAAAATCCAAAAAGGAAGAGAAAATGTTAGTATTTTCGAAAAGCATTTTTTTTTATATTTTGAAGGAGAAAATATTTGAAGTATATTTGTGAGATCTTAAGTAATCTATAAGTTATAGGAATATCAAATTTTTCATTCCTAAACTTAGTCTCCATTCAAAAACATGTCATCAATTAAAGTAAGGAGTCAAATTGTACTTCTCATCTAGTCTATTAATTTACCCTGATTCGTATGCACCATCGTGACTGTGAAGTTTACTAAGGGTTCTTCAACATTAACTCCTATGCCTCATATTTATTTATTTTTTTGTGAACTTTTATTCCTCAATTTCATTAGGCTTTCTAATCTACCCATGTAACGAGCTTTCAGTCAGTGACACCCAAACCGGACGGTTTTAGGGCACCAGGTGAGAAAACACCCCTAAGGACCTAAACACCCGAGCAGATAAGGCCACGAAACCAAGGTTTTTATTTATACTATGTAACCCTTTTAGGCGTGAATACTTATGCTTCATGAGGCATAAATACCCAGCTTAATCAGAGGATACACATTATTTATACGAGGTACCCCTTTTAGGCGTGAATATTTATGCTTCATGAGGCATAAATACCCAGCTTAATCAGAGAATACCCTTTTTTTTTTCAAACTTGTCTAATTATCTTTTGCATAAATACTAAGGCTTGCTTAGGCCAAAGCACCTAGCTTTTTTTTTTTTTTATAAGGCATAAGAGTCTCTGTTTTCAAACCCTAAGTGTGTAAGTGTATTTTGTGTGCATATGTCATTAAGGTAAATATCAAGACTAAATTACTTTCCCAAATTTCTTCCTGACCCTAAAAATCAAACAAGTTATTTTATTTCGACCAAGTGTAAGAAATCCTAATTATGATTCTCCTATTCCTTAAAATTGACTTAAATTCTTACAAAAAATATATCAAAATATTGTCTACCCTTTATTTTTTTTATTTTATTTTATTTTATTTTTTTATATATCCATTTTTTTTCTTTTTTTTTCAGCCATGTTAGAACCCTCCCCCACACTTATCTCATGCATTGTCCCCAATGTATGAAAGAAATGTATAAGTGCATGAAATAAAATGGAAAGGAGGAAAGTTACTGATACACTGGGTCAAAAACACCCATTACCGTTTCATCTACCAGCACCGATTCCAAGAAAGGTTTAAGGCGTTGACCATTTACCTTAAAGTCATTTCCATTCTTGGGGTCACTGATCTCAACTGCACCATGTGGAAACACTGTTTTTTACAACGAATGGCCCAGTCCATCGTGATTTCAATTTTCCTGGGAAAAGATGAAGCCTAGAATTGTAGAGTAAGACTTTTTGACCAGGGACAAAGGTTTTTCTTATGATGTGCTTGTTTAGAAAAATCTTCACTCTATCTTTAGTGATCCTAGAATTTTCATAGGCCTCATTTCTCAATTCCTCCAATTCGGAAATTTGTAATTTCTGAAGGTCACCGGCCTTAGTCAAATCGAAATTCAACTGCTTGATTGCCCATAAGGCTCGGTGCTCTAACTCAACGGGCAAGTGACAAGGTTTGCCATAGACTAACCTATAGGGAGACATTCCTAAAATCGTCTTGAAAGCGGTCCTGTAGGCCCATAGAGCATCTACAAGTTTTAAGGACCAATCTTTCCTGTTTTGGTTCACAGTTTTCTCCAATATAAGTTTGACTTGCCTATTTGAAACCTCAACTTGCCCACTGGTTTGGGATGATATGGTGTGGACAACTTGTGAGTTATGGCATACTTTCGCATAAGGGCTTCAAAAGATCTATTGCAAAAGTGGGTGCCATTATCACTGATGATAGCACGAGGGGTTCCAAAGCGAGAAAAATGTTCTCTCTCAAAAACTTTATGACAACTTTGTTATCATTAGTTTTACAAGGAATGGCTTCTACCCACTTGGACACGTAGTCCACAGCAACCAATATGTATTGGTTCCCAAATGAGTTAGGAAATGGACCCATAAAGTCGATGACCCAAACATCAAAGAGTTCTATTTCTAGAATTGGGTTGAGGGGCATCATATTTCGATGTGAGATCCTACCTACCATTTGGCATCTAGGGCACGTCTTGCAATATTCATAGGCATCCTTGAACAGAGTGGGCCAATAAAACCCGCTTTGTAGCACCTTTTCAGCAGTCTTGCGGGGACCAAAGTGTCCACCGCATGCAAGTTCGTGACAAAAGGACAGAACACTCCTAACCTCCTCATCAGGAATGCATCTCCTAATAATTTGGTCAGAACAGTACTTGAAAAGATACGGTTCCTCCCAAAAGAAATACCGGACTTGGGATAAGAACCGGTAAACATCATTTTTGGACCAATGAGATGGAGTTTGGTTTGTGACTAAGTAATTCACTATATCAGCAAACTAGGGTTCCCTAGAGATAGCTAAGAGATGTTCATCAGGAAAATCCTCATTGATGGGTAATTCGTTACATGGAGAATTGGGAATCCGTGAGAGATGGTCAGCAACGACATTTTCTATGCCTTTCTTGTCTCGAATTTCGAGATCGAATTCTTGAAGAAGGAGGATCCAACGAATGAGTCGGGCCTTGGCATCCTTCTTCATCATGAGATACCTAAGCGCAGAATGATCGGTGAAATGGTAGTTTTGGACCCTAGTAGGTAGGGACGAAACTTCTCTAAGGCAAACACTACTGCCAAGAATTCCTTCTCGGTCGTAGTGTAGTTCAGTTGAGTGTCATTGAGAGTCCTACTAGAGTAATAGATCACATGCTGCTTGTTATCAATACGTTGTCCTAGGACAGCGCCTATGGCAAAATCAGAAGCATCGCACATAATCTCAAACGGCTTAGACCAATCCGGTGCAGATATGATTGGTGCAGAAATCAGCTCTCTCTTAAGCTTCTCCCAAGAAGTGATGCAGTCAGCATCGAAAGTGAAGGACACATCCTTAGCTAATAGATTAGTCAAGGGCCTAGCAATTTTGCTAAAATCCTTGATAAATCTTCGGTAGAAACCAGCGTGTCCTAAGAAGGATCTAATGTCCTTAACGCATTTGGGCATGGGAAGCTTAGCAATAACCTCGATTTTGGCTCTGCCCACTTCTATTCCTTTCTTGGATATTTCATGACCCAAGACAATTCCATGTTTCACCATGAAGTGGCATTTCTCCTAGTTTAGTGTCAAATGTTTTTCAGCACAACGTTGGAGGACGAGTTCAAGATGGTGGAGACATTGAGTGAATGAATCTCCGTAGATGGAGAAATCATCCATGAAGATTTCTAAGAAGCGCTCTACCATGTCAGAGAAAAGACTCAACATGCAACGTTGAAACGTTGCTGGGGCATTGCATAAGCCGAATGGCATTCGACGATAAGCAAATGTCCCAAATGAACAGGTAAACATGGTCTTCTCTTGGTCCTCAGGAGCGATAGGGATCTGGTTATAGCCCGAGTAACCGTCCAAGAAGCAGTAGTACTCGTGACCCGCTAAACGTTCAAGCATCTGATCAATGAAGGGAAGTGGAAAATGGTCCTTACGAGTTGCAGCATTCAGTTTCCTATAGTCAATGCAAACTCGAATCTTTGTGAGAAGTCGAGTTTGAACCAACTCTTTGTTCTCGTTTTCCACTACGGTGAAACCAGATTTCTTTGGGACCGCGTGGACAGGACTGACCCATTAGCTATCCGAAATGGGATAAATTATCTCATTGTCTAAGAGTTTTATGATTTCAGCATGAACAGCCTCTTGCATAATAGGGTTTAACCTACGCTGCGGGTCTCTCTTGGGTGTGGCGTCTTCATTGAGATGGATGCGGTGTCGAACGATGGTTGGACTTAATCCCTTAATATCAGTCATAGTCTACCCGATGGCTTCCTTATGTTTTCTTAGAATATCTTTCAAATCTTTTTCTTCCCCGTCATTTAAATGAGAGGCAATGATGACGGGAAATTTCTCTTGTTCGCCTAGATAGGCGTACTTGAGATGCGCTGGAAGGGCTTTCAATTCTAAGGAAGAGGCAGGCTCACTAGAAGGACTAGTCAAAATCTGTTGGCTCCATTATAGGTGAAATTGGGTTTGAAGCCCAATTCACGGCAGAATCTACCACCTGATCGAGATTAAAGTCATCAGACTCTAACTCGAAGTCAATCTCCATTTTTGATTCCAATTCTTCCCCGTGTTCACTTGTCAAGTTCTCAATTTGGTTTACTTCAAAAGTTTGGTCCTCGATGTCACGGGGTTGTTTCCTAGATGGAAGACATTGACTTCTCTAGTCATGTCTCCAAAGGTTAACCTCATAGACCCATTCCTGCAATTGATGATGGCATTAGCAGTGGCAAGGAATGGTCGACCTAGGATGACCAGAGTTTGAGCCCTACGATTGGAGTTGGACACAGGTTATGTCTCTAAAACTATGAAATCGACAGGGTATATGAACTCTCCTACCCGAATCAGGACATCGTTAATTTCCCCTTTTGGAACTTTAACAGAACGGTCAGCCAGTTAGATGGTGACTCGAGTTGGACTAAGGTCACCCAACCCGAGTTGTTGATAAACAGAGAATGGAAGCAAGTTGATACTTGCTCCCAGGTCATGAAGTGTCCGACTAATCTCAGCTTGTCCTATTGTGCAGGCAATGGTAGGGCTACCTGGATCTTTGTACTTGACAGGGATAGGACCCGAAAATAGCTCACTAATATTAGTGGCTAGGAAGACTTTCTTAGGAACATTAATCTTTCTCTTCTTGGTGCACATGTCCTTAAGAAACTTAGCATAGGAAGGAACTTGTTAGATGGCATCAAGGAGTGGCACATTTATTTTCACTTGGATAAACATCTCGATTATCTTGTCCATGTGCGGGTTTTGCTTGTTGTTTTTCAGCCTATTCAAAAATGGTACTATAGGCTGGTGCACATGGCTGGCTGACTTGTCTTTTTCAGACTCGTCCGAATTGGAAGAAATTGGATTGGATGAGGTGGAAGCTTGATTGTGGTTGTGCTGAATAGGATTGGTGGGTGTTGACACTTAGTTATCAACTTTCTTTCCTGACCTCAATGTATGCACAACATTACATTGATTGAATGAAGGATCCTCAGCCAGATGAGCTTGTTGGGAATTCCTCGGATTGGTGATTGGCTGACTAGGCAGGGTACCCTTTTGTCTCTCATTTTGTGGGTTGGCCAGTTGACTCATTTGAACTTCTAGTCTCTGAATGGTTTGCATGAGAGAGTCTTAGTTTTTCATATATCTCTCCATGTTTCTCTCAAAGTCAGTCATTCTTCTTTCCAATTGAGGATTATGGAAGGAGGATTGTGGAGCTTGGTTAGGAAAGTTCTGTTGATAATTTGGAAAGCTTGGTGGATGGTTGGGAGAATTATTATGGAAATTGGAGAAGTTGGGTTGATGATTGGAAGAATTGTTACCATGATGGAAGTGGTTAGCATGATTGGATCGTGAATGGTCATTATTGTTCTGGCTCCATGAGAAATTAGGGTGATTTCTTCAGCTGGGATTGTACGTTGGAGCGTAAGGATTGTTGTTCGGCCTTGAAAAAGTCGCATTCATCGGTTCGTGATAGTATTGCTGAGCCTGAAACACTGGGCATTCCTCGAATACATGATTCATGGCTTGACAGTAAGTGCAGCCCGGGGGTGGAAATTGGTTCGGGCTGACTTGATTGACTGGACTTGGTTCTTTCATCTCTAGAGCTTCCAGTCTTCTAGCTAAATTAGCTAACTTAGCCTCATTAGCGATGGACGATTCTATGGAGTGGAGACCTCCTTTTGAAGAGATGGAGTTAGGATTCTTATGGGTCTCACTCGCAGATTCCCATTGGAATGTTTTCTCAGCTAAATTTTCATACAAATCCCATCCCTCATCTTCATCTTTCTGCAAGAAACCCCTTGGCACATACTTTCTAAGAGGGTTTTGGTGGAATAGTCTAAACCGTCATAGAGAATTTGGCATTGTCGCCATTTCTCTATTCCATGTGTGGACATTAGACAAGAGGTCTTTGAAGCGTTCAAAGTAACTCCAGAACGGTTCACTAGGCTCTTGCTTGAATTGCATGATCGTCTTCCTAATGAGAGCGATTTTATGGATAGGATAGAATTTCTTCAAGAAAACCTTGATGAAACCATCCCAGGATGTGATGGAACCGGCTGCTAAGCTGTAGAGCCACTTTTTCGCTAGGTCCTTAAGTGCCAAAGGGATAAATCTCAACCTAATAGCATCGTCTACAAGGTGTGGGATTTTCATCATAAGACATACTTCCTCAAATTCTCTTATGAAGAAGTAGGCATCTTCGGACTCTAGACCATGAAATTTGGGGAGTGTGTTGATGAATTGAGGCTTGAGCTCAAAATTTTATTCACCAACCGATGGAAGTGAGATGCATGATGGAAGTGAGGTCCTAATGGGGTAGAACCTATCCTGCAGTGATGTGGATTGAGCCATTACCGGATCTGGTCTTGGTTCAAACTTAGGTGGTGATGTGTTTCTAGTCAACCTAGATGAATTAGGGTCTCTCGACACACTTGCATACACAAACACAATCACAATCACAACAAGTTCAAACAGCAGTCAACAATAATAATCAACCAAGCCTAGTCTAAGGTATCCTTGACCTAGACAACTTCTAACTGGTTGATTGTCCATAAGAGGTAGAATGTAGACCTTGACCACAAGCTAATTAGCCAGGTCAGGGCAAGATTGGTGGGAGGTTTTCCGTCAAAAGACGTTCCTTAATTAAGTAACCACCAATCTTCGGGCTTTCGGCCCTCAATCCCTTTCCTTGACACTGATTTTACAGGAGTCAATTTCCAACACTTTTCCTCTTCAGGATAATCTCCTATTGAGTTCGAGATGTCCCTAAGGCCAACGTCTATCAAATTTTAATTAGGCTTAGGTTGTGCGTGCTTGGAGATAGTTTGTGGGCTAAGGAAGGGTAATGACTTCCCCACCTTATCTTGATTTGGGTTTTGTCCTTAGAATTGATTCGTGCAAAGTGTGCAAGATATAGAAAGTAACATTCAAAAGCAAATATCACCCAAGAATGTTGCCTATGCTATATGCTATACATACATACCTTGTCTCCAGCTCTCTTCAACACTAAAGTAAAAGAATTGAAAAGACTTGTGCCTAGAATGCAAATGTCTAATCAATTTTTAACTTTCAACGAATCTTTTACTGTTGACTTAAAACAGGGATGTTGGATAGAAACACTAGCACAAATATGACATATAAAAACAAAAGTTTTTTGCAGGCAAAACAAAGTTTTTAGTAGTCCCAAAAAATTTCAGATTTGCAAAGCAATTTCTTGAAATTCTGTTTCCTACTTTCGAGAGTAGGGGCACAGAATTTTCAAGTCTTCTTGGCAAAGCTTGAATGCTAGATCTTGATCTTCGAGTCCCTGAAACAAACACACAAAAGTTGTTTAAAACAACTACACCGTTCCCTCCCCGGCAACGGCGCCAAAAATTGATTGCTAAAATAAAGAAACAACCAATAAGTTTAAGAATGTACCGTGTAGCTTGTGGCTAACGGGTTGTGTCCACAAGGAGGGATGCGATGGAAGCTTTTCGATGAGTCGTTTTAAAACAAAGAATTTGTGTTCATTTTTTTAGGAAAAAGAGAATGTAAGGAAAAGAGATGAAAAAGAGAAATTTTAACTTTCAGAAAAGGATTTGGAGGAGGTGATTTTTAAAAAGCTTTAAGAGTTGTGATGTTGTTTTATAATAAGAAATCAAATCTGGGCTTACTATCTTCCTACTCAGTTGTTCATTCTTCTCTTAAAGTATTAAGTCCCTCAAGTTATCATTTGCAAAACTTAAAGTTGCTTTTCTTTAGAAAGCTTTGAGTAAAGCACATAAGATGCAGAAGGTTTGAGTCCTTTTTCTTCAAGAAAGAGTTGGAATCGGATATTAAAACATAAAGCGTGAAGAAGCAAGAATGAATTAAAAACGATTCTCAAGAAGTTCAAGAAAGAAGGTGAATCAACTATCCATACCCATCCTCATGTGCCTTCAAGAACACTTTCAAAAAGAAAGGCTTTTAAGGGAGACATGCATATGAGTCATCGGGTCTTTTTCTTTTAAAAACAGAAGAGAAGAAAACAAGAGAGAGTCGATAGCTAGCCCAGAAAAAGTGTTTAGTTACTCATGGAAAGCGAAGAAAACAACGACATAATATAAAGCATACCGTACTGCAAGTGAAAGAGAAATCGGCTCGACTTTTGTATTGCTGTCACTTCAACCTTCAAGTACAAGCTCTCAGTTCTCTCTCTCACAAAATTTTGAAACTGGACTACAACTTAAAAAGCAATATTACAACTTTTTTTCTAACTAACAATGAACCTAGATCCTAAGAAAATAAGTGTAAAATTTAATCCTAGTCTTCGCTGCCTTTTTCTCTGCTGAAAGAGGTATTTATAGCCAAAAACCAAAGAATCAGGATCCCGGGAACGTTGGGGGAGCAACGCTCCCCCAACTGAAATTAGTTGGCCATGGAAACGCGACTTGGGCCTCGTTTCCGCGGCCCTGGTGTGGCCACGTGGCCACACCAAGAGGGGGGAGCTTCCTGGTATGAAGGGCTTCTCGCATATCCTGCTGGTTTTCTTGTTGCTGCTTCAACCGCTGACTGAATCAGCTTTTGATTTTCTGGCTTTGATTCCTCGATTCAAGGAGGATTTTTTCACCCCTTGATATGCCAAGATATAGCCTAGACTTCTTCACTTCGAATTTATTCTGAATTAATTCAGAATAAAGTGGGCTTTTGGGCTTGTTCCTCATTTATTTCCTTGAGCATTTGGGCCTACATTTAGCAAAGAAAAAAGACACTTATTAATATCATTTATTAGCATACAAGTGTGGTAAAGTGACAACATAAATGCAATGTATGTGACAAATCAAGTAACAAAAAATTGTGCTCATTTTATTAGTTGAAAAGAAGAATGGAGAGAAGGGAAATGAATAAAAGAGAAATTGCAACTTTGGAGAAGGCTTTGGAGAAGGTGATTTAGAAAACTTTGAAAATTGTTTGGTTGTTTTAAATATAAGAAGGAGAAGATCTGGGCTCGCTAATTTTATTTACTTCACTACTTATCTCAAGAATAATTTTAGTGCATCACTTTTATCATAGGCAAAAGAGCCTAATTTCTTTCAGTGTTCAAGTAAAACAAATGAGATGATTTCGAATCAAATCTTGAGATCTTTCTTAACACAACATTAAAAATAGAATGTTAAACCATCAAGCGTGAGGAAGCAAGTATGGAATAAAATAATTTACAAATAGTTGTGCCTTGAAAATCCAAGTTTAAAAGAAGAGCATCATCATGAGCTTTCAAGAATAAAAATTAACTTTAGGCATTATGATTCAAGAGAGTTCTTCCATCAAATTCAATCGAGAGAGAAGAGGTAGAAAACATCAATTAGTGAGCCCAGAAAACGTTTTAGCTACTCATTATGAAATGAAAACAGACAAGAAATTGACAATTAAACACAAACATACCGAATTCAAATTGAGTTGGAATAGCAAGTAGAAGCTCCTTTGATTATCACTTCAAAAACGAATTACACACTCAAATCCACTCTTCTCACTTTTCTGGTATAAACTAAAAAAATAATAAAGAGGAGATACAACTTCTCCAAGCTATCTAACAATGTTCCTAAACCCTAAAAAGAACAATAAATTTAATCCTAGTCCTCGCTACATTTTCAGTACAAAACCCTAGCTTTTATAGGCAAAACCTCAGAGGGAAGGGAGTGAGGAGATAAGGGGAGCAAACGCTCCCCTTATTCTTCTACCAACAAGCCGCGGATTCGCGGCTTGGGCCGCCGATCCGCGGCCTGGATGTGGCCAATTAGCCACATCCAGGTTGAGGATCAGTTGGCGCGGCTTTGGGCTTCCTTTTGTCTTGTTAGATTTACGTTGCAGCTCCCAGATATGACGAAACGATCTTTGATTTGTTGGCTTCAACCGCTTAATTTGGGAGGATTCATTTCAGCTAGTTTTCAACCTCTCTGATATGCCAATATTTGCCCTGATATCCTAACTTCGAATTTATTCTAAATTAAATGGGCTTTTGCGCTCGTTTCTCTGACCTATCCTTTAGAAATGGACCTGCATTTTATAAAGAAATAATAGGACTTATTAATATGATTTATTTAGATAACAAGAATGGAAATGTGACAATAAGTATGCAATATATATGATCGATCACACCCCACACTTATCTTTTACTCGCCCTCGAGCAAAATATTAAAACTAATCTTAATCAATTATTAGACCACTTTCTCAGGTCGCTCGATTGCACTGAGCATGTGCAACAAGCCGTTAAACCTCTAGGTTACCCCTAGAGGACGAGTTTTATCTCGTGAGGGTTTTCAGTGGATTGCACCCACAAA
>JAVJIF010020533.1:0-80272 GCA_038442645.1 Agave tequilana
AAAACTAACCGACGCCAATTTGTTGTACAGGCAAAGTTCTACGTGCATACAAAAACTTTGTAATAACAGCAGCAGAATCACACAACTCACGTTTTTGATAGACAACACTCAATATAAATAATATCTAGAGATGATGTAATTATCTAACTATAATAAAAAGAACTGTTGTTCGATCTCAGTGTATTGTTCTTGATGTGTAGGTGCAAGTAACTCTATATCATTGGCAATCGTCGGCGCAATCTAATTGAAGTAGTTGGCTGGTTCTAAACTTTGCAGGGCACAGACGAAGGGCAATGTTGGACTCGCACAAGACAGTAATAACTTAGAGTGGGGGTGAACAAGGTGACTAGCTAATCTAATGGTCAATTAATGCGGAATTAAAATTATTAATGCAAACTAAAGCTTCTTAAACTAAACACCAAGTATAACACAAAAGTGTAGCCGGATTCCCCGTGAAGGGCTCTGCACTAACTCCTCAAGATTCCTCTAGATAAGAGTTGAGGTGCCGCTTTGGCTCTCTTGGTTGAATACAACTGTTAGCAAACAATCCCCAAGCATATAACAATTAAGCACACAATATACCAAGCATATAAAGACAAAGACAATATAAGCATGCAAGATATAAAGACAAGAGATAGAGAGAGCAATCGCAAACACAGGAGAATTGTTTCGAGCTTCGAGCACACTTGCTCTACGTCCCCACTTCAACACTATGAAGGATTTTCACTAAAATCGATCCACCAGATCACTCGGTGCCGCAACACCTACAAGGAGTTCTCATAGAACTCTTGGACTCTCTAGTCCCTCACTCGTTCCAGCAAGAACTACAGCTTGCCGAGGCCGCACTCTACAAAGAGCTTCACTAGAACTCGAAACACCGTGAACACACAAGTCCGCCTCCTCAAAGCAAAGATGAAAACTTTGGAGATCATAATACTTTGATCACCTAAAATCCTCTCACAATAACGATCCCTATAGGATAGGTATAACAATGGATAGCTTAAGTGTTTGTGAGAAAACTTGGATTGATGTGTGGTGGTGAAAAACTCAAGAAAATTACTTTTGAAAACTCTTGAGAAACTTCCTTTTGAATGAAAGTATTTGGCTCAAATATAAGTGGAGAAAACCTCTTAATAGAGTAGGAAAAAACTGGTGCAAAAAACCACTTCAAATCTTATTAAAAAACAGTCCATGGGTGCCTCCCTTTATTAAGCTAGAAAAAACTAGTCGTTGGGGCAAAACTGCAGCCTGGACGGCTGCCGTTTCGACCCGGCCAACGGTCAGATTTCTGACTGTTGAGCCAGCGGTCGACCGGCCCGGTCGAACGTGGCCTAGAACAGAGAGCAGAGCTCTCTGCCGGTCGACCGACCAGGGCTTTCCAGAGAGCAGAGCTCTCTAGCGATCGACCGGGTCGATCGACGGCCCTCCAGCCAAACTGGGCGTGCACGCTTGTGCACGTCAGTCGACCGAAACTGGGCGTGCACGCTTGTGCACGTCGGTCGACCGACTCCTAGCCCGGTCGACTGGCCCGGTCGACCGGCAGAAGCCAGAAATCGATTTCAGGATTTAAAAACTTGGTATTTTTCCTTTAATAAAATCCCATAAATCTCTAAAATCTACAAAAATAAGTTCAGTAAAATACTTTGATATACAAATATGATTGAGTAAAATCAAAACATGTTACAAACATTTTGAACTTTTTTGTAACTTAGAAATTTTGCCTTGAAACAAAATCTGTATTTTTCCAAATAGATTTTTCCAAACTTCTCTAAATACAAAAACAATATATTTTAAACACTTTTAAAGCATAGAGTGTATGGATATGATCCACTACACATACATGATGAAATATCTATGTTTTTGTCAATAAGCACTAAAATAGTTTTGGTTAAAACACATGTATATATTAAACTCCAAAAACCAAAACGTATTTTTCCAAAATAAAACTCTTCTGTATTTCCAAAATAAAAACTCTTTTATGAAAACACATCTAAATCTTGTGTGTGAGTGTATATGGTATACTTCAGCAATCCACCAACTATTCTATCCTTTACATTTTATCTAAAAATAAAATCTTAAAAAACAAACCTAGACTCGAGTCTTCTCTTGAAGTCTTCTCCTCCTTCTTGACTTGGTCCAAACTTTGATCCAAAGAGCTAGACTCCTCTTGACTCTTGAGTACTTGATGTGGTCTTGATGCATAGGCTCTTGAATCAACCGTGTTAGCTCCAAAACTTGATTTTAAATCCTTTGTTGAAGCTAAACACCTACTAAGATCTTGATCACAAATCTGAGACTAATTAAACACAAGATCATTAGTACTATAACTACATGAGTTTAATCATCATCAAAATTAGAGTGATGGGCCTTTGGGCCAACAATCTCCCCTTATTGATGATGACAAAACTCATGGAGTTATATATGCATAGATTAAAGTAAAGCTTCAAAGAAGCTCCCCCCTTAACTCATGCATAACAATAAACAATATATATTCAATGAAGCACATGAAACTAAACAAACATATATGCATCAATAAGCAGGGTGAGAGAAACATGCATACCAAAAACCTTCTCCCCATTTTGTTTAAACTATCAAAATCATTTTCCCTCATATCTTATTGTTTATTGTAAAATGTATAAACTCAATATATGCAAAAACTCAAATATGCATATATAAACTCAAAATCTTTCTCCCCTTTTTTGTCAATCATCAACAAAGGGGTTAAAGTAAACACAAAACAATGTTCTCCCCTTTTTGTCCGAAATAAAAATCAACAAGGGGTGAATCAAACAAATCAATAAAGAGATGCATTACATGAAGAAGGGATGACAAGCCCTAACTCACATAACACATAATATATCATGCATAAGTGGAGATGTGAAGCTCCCCCTACACACGTGTATCGCATAAAGAAGAGTTGTCAAGCTTCTCAATATAAGATACACTCAACATAAATCTATATGTAGAAGAGATGTTAAGCTCCCCTTACATATAGGCAATACATATCAAAACATTTTTAACACAAATTTTGATATTTACTCAAGGTAATAAAACACATTTTGAGATACCTTTGTAATAAACAAAAATTTTAAGATACTAATTGTAAATAAACAATACAAATTTTGAAATCTTCTTAAATCAACAAATCAAGATATCACAAGATATAGATACCATATGAAATAGGAAATTTGTGATACCAATTGAAATTGAAAAATTGAAATCGAAAATATTTTTACATTTTGATACCAATGAAAGAAAATATTTTGATACCAATTTAAATTTATATTAAATTTTGATATCAATAGAAATACATGACAAATTTTGATGCCAAGTAGGTAAAACATATTGATACCAAATGAAATTTAAATTCAATTGAAATTAAAATATATAGATGCCAAATGAAATGTATGGATACCAATTGAAATAACAGATATCAATTGAAGTAAATTGTAAATTTTAATATCAATAAAAATACCTATTGAAATAAATGCATAAGCTTATAAAAAGTACAATTGAGAAATCAATTGAAATCAAGATTTAATTCAAACTTAGCATAAACATACTTGTGCTTTAAATATGTAAATATTTTGTAACTCAAGCACAAACATATCATATATATGTATGAAAAGAGAATACCAATAGAAATTGATATTATTTGAAATGAGAAGGCATACATATATAGAAACAAAATATGAGTATATACAAAAAATATCAATTGAGATACCAATTGAAAATATGATGTAAATCAAGTATATAACTCATAATAAACCACCCTTTTCATGCACAAGATAAAAGATTTTCAATAAGACATACAAGGCATACTCGCCCATCCGTCCGCCCTTAAAGGGGTTGGTAGGGGTTTTCAAAAATAGGAGGTTGAAAATATTTTTATTGTGAAAACACTACCATTTGAAGAATAAATGACTAGTTAAATTAATTTTTGAAAAACTAGTTAAAGATCCTTCAAAACATGAAACCAAATCATATGTCTATCATGAAACATACTAAATACATAAAGGTTGACACTCGAAATCTATAAGGCTCAAAAATAATCATGAAACAAAGTCATAAATAAACAAATAAAGTGTGAGTGTATAAGAATCATGTAATTAGCATTTTCCATGAAGATAATCAATGAAGCTTAAAACAAATATCATTTAATCACACAAGTAAAAAATATGAAAATTCATTTTTCATATAAAGATGAAAATCATAAAAATTCATTTTTCATCTAAAAACAAACTTCTAGGTATATGTATGTTTTTATCCAAAACTAGTAATATGCATACATATCCCAAACTTAAAAGAGTCCATAATATAAATTGCATGAAGGCAAATGACTCAAGGGGTATACATGTATATTTGTTAGATTTGAATAAAATTGCATATACATAAAGCAAACCATACTCAAAAATGGGCAAAACAAGTGTAAATGAGGGAATCATCAAAACTAGTCTATACATGTGCATATAGTGAGTACAAATGAACAATGAAGTACAAACGTATATGAATCAAATGTTGCTCACTACTTGTACACGTATATACACAAGTTTTGACAAAAACTACATCTAAACAAGTATTTACCACATGAAGCATAAAACATAAAACATGCTTATTTTAACAAACACTAAAACATGCTAAAAAATCATCAATTATAAAAGCATGTAAATAAATTAGGAGTTTTAGAGATAGTTACCAACACATGAACTATACTCCAAATCTCCAAAACATAGTGGTTGTCCCACCAAACTTCCTTGCTAGCGGTGCATCAAATGTATGTCCATCAAGTCCATGTGCATCCACCATCAAGGCACCAACTCTCTCACATTTTGTGAGAGCCCGCACTTACATCAAATACAAAAGGTGGGGATTTTGGTACCCATTTTTCTTTTGGGTCCTCGGGGGTTAGCATTGTAAGGAACCCAAACATTCTTATTAGCAAAATTTAAAGAGTTAATTCTATCATAACAGAATTTTGCTAAATGGCCTTTGCAGCCGCAATGTGTAAACTTGTACACTCTAGAATGCATATGTGTATGAGTGTGGTCATGACGTGCAAAGTATGCATATGCATGTTGTGGGTGATGTGCATGAGCATGTGGAGCTTGTTTCTTTTTGAAACAAGAATTCTAATCTATTGTGGTTAAATGCACATTTGCTCAAAGTTGAGCTCAAACAATCTATTTTATTTTTCAAAATTTAACTTCATTTTTATCAATAGTTGTGGCATGAAAAGCATGATCAATAGTCTTTTTATTTTTAGAAACATTTCTTTTTCTTTTTCAACAATTTTTCTTTTCAAAGAGTTGTTTTCATTCAAAGCAACTTCTTTTTGTTTTTCCACCAAAATAATTTTATTTTTCAATGAAATATTTCCTTCACAAAGATTATTTAGCTTAAAGGACAAGAAAATATTCTCATTTTTCAAACTTTCATTTTCTTTTTCAATGCATGCAACTTTTTGTTTAAAGGAATCATTTTCTTTTAACAAGCAATCAAATTATTTTTCATTTTCTTGTTATCCTTTTTAAGCATGTCATATTTTTCAAGTAATTGTCAAAAAGATGCAAGCTTATCATATGACATATCAACATCCTCTTCTATCTCGAATTCGGTATTTACCTCAAGGGGTTATCCCCTTAGACCATGTAGCATACATTGGAAGCTTCACTTCCAACATCCGAGTCGCTCCCCGCATAATATTGTTCTTGCTCGCCAAGGGAGATGATGGTGTTCCATACTATAAAAGCTGAGTCAATGTTAGCAACCCTACATAAATAATCATTATTTAGGGTACTCTTCAAAGCATGAATGACTTTTGAGTTAGCCTCAATATACTTGCTATTATTAACATATGAATCTTTAATAGTAGCAAGATAAACATGAATACCTAGGCCTTTGAGGTACATAGACTCTTAACCTTCCAAGTTTAGATGTTAAGAATGTCAAAAGTGGGAGGTGACATGAAATCCATGTGTGTGACAAATATTATGATTAGCTATAAAATGGGGACTTTAACTCAAGGTTGTTAGACCCAAATCAAGAGCACGTGCTCTGATACCAATTATAATCACCTAGAGGGGTGGTAAATAGGTGACTAGCTAATCTAATGGTCAATTAATGCGGAATTAAAATTATTAATGCAAACTAAAGCTTCTTAAACTAAACACCAAGTATAACACAAGAGTGTGGCCGGATTCCCCGTGAAGGGCTCTAGACTAACTCCTCAAGATTCCTCTAGATAAGAGTTGAGGTGCCGCTTTGACTCTTTGGTTGAATACAAGTATTAGCAAATAATTCCCAAACATATAACAATTAAGCACACAATATATCAAGCATATAAGATAAAGACAATATAAGCATGCAAGATATAAAGACAAATAAGAGAAAGAGAGAGCAATCGCAAACACGAGAGAATTGTTTCAAGCTTCGAGCATACTTGCTCTACGTCCCCGCCTTCAACACTATGAAGGATTTCTACTAAAATCGATCCCACCGGATCACTCGGTGCCGCAACACCTACAAGGAGTTCCCACTAGAACTCTTGGACTCTCTAGTCCCTTCACTCGTTCCCGCAAGAACTACACACCGCAAGCACGCAAGCTTGCTGAGGCCGCACCTCTACAAAGAGCTCTCACTAGAACTCGAAACACCGCGAACACACAAGTCCGCCTCCTCAAAGCAAAGATGAAAACTTTGGTGATCACAACACTTTGATCACCTAAAATCCTCTCACAATAAAGATCCCTGTAGGATAGGTATAACAATGGATAGCTCAAGTATTTGTAAGAAAACTTGGATTGAATGTGGTGGTGAAAAACTCAAGAAAATCACTTTTGAAAACTCTTGATAAACTCTCCTTTTAAATGGAAGTATTTGGCTCAAATACAAGTAGAGAAAACCTCTTAATAGAGTAGGAAAAACTGGTGCAAAAACCCACTTCAAATCTTATTAAAACAGTCCATGGGTGCCTCCCTTTTATAGGCTAAAAAAACTAGCCGTTGGGGCAAAACTGCAGCCTGGACAGCTGCCGATCGACCGCCCCGGTCGACCGACCAACGGTCAGATTTCTGACCGTTGAGCCAGCGGTCGACCGGCTCGGTCGACCGTGGCCTGGAACAGAGAGTAGAGCTCTCTGCCGGTCGACCGACCCGGTCAACCGGGGCTTTCCAAAGAGCAGAGCTCTCTGGCGGTCGACCGGGTCAGTCGACCGGCCCTCCAGCCAAACTGGGCGTGCACGCTTGTGCACGTCGGTCGACCGACTCGGTCGACCGACTCCTGGCTCGGTCAACCGGCCCGATCGACCGGCAAAAGCCAGAAACAGGTTTTCAGGATTTAAAAACTTCGTATTTTTCCTTTAAAAAATCTCTAAAAATCTACAAAAATAAGTTCAGTAAAATACTTTGATATACAAACATGTTTGAGTAAAATCAAAACATGTTACAAACATTTAGAACTATTTTTGTAACTTAGAAATTTTGGCTTGAAATAAAATCTATATTTTTCCAAATAGATTTTTTCAAAACTTCTCCAAATACAAAAACAAGATATTTTAAACACTTTTAAAGCATAGAGTGTATGGATATGATCCACTACACATACATAATGAAATATCTATGTTTTTGTCAATAAGCGCTAAAATAGTTTTGGTTAAAACACATGTATATATTAAACTCCAAAAACCAAAACAGTATTTTTTTCAAAATGAAAACTCTTTTGTATTTTTTCAAAATAAAAACTCTTTTATGAAAACACATCTAAATCTTGTGTGTGAGTGTATATGGTATACTTGAGCAATCCACCAACTATTCTATCATTTACATTTTATCTAAGAACAAAATCTTAACAAAACAAACCTAAACTCAAGTCTTCTCTTGAAGTCTTCACTTGAAGTCTTCTTCTCCTTCTTGACTTAGTCTAAACTTTGATCTAAAGAGCTAAACTCCTCTTGAGTACTTGATGTGGTCTTGATGCATAGGCTCTTGAATAACCGTGTTAGCTCCAAAACTTGACTTTAAATCTTTTGTTGAAGCTAAACACCTACTAAGATCTTGATCACAAATCTGAGACTAATTAAACACAAGATCATTAGTACTATAACTACATGAGTTAATCATCATCAAAATTAGAGTGATGGGCCTTTGGGCCAACAAAGGCCGCACAAGTGGAGATGCTCGTGCAAAGTGCTGGCGAGGTTGTCAATTGGGCGTGCTCAGTCATTGACACGGGCGTGGCCAAGCGCTGGCCTGGGCTGGCACTGGTCAGGCAGGCTCGGGCTGTGCTCAGCTGGGCACGCGAGGAAGATGGGCAGGAACGTCGGGCGCTGATGAAGGCAGGAACTCGAAAGGAGACTTAGGCAAGCTTGCTAGTCGAGCTTGGGACTCGGTCGGCGAGGGGACAAGCGCAAGGCGGGGAAAGATGGCTGACTGGCCTGTTGGCGCTCGGGCGCTCGAGCGCTGGTTGGCGTTGGTCGCGGCTAGAGCTCGAGCGCTAGAGGATGACGGCTAAGTGGCGTTGAGGAGGCAAGGGCGAAAGGGAGTTTTTCTTTGTTTAAGTAGTTAAACTCTAGCGAATAAAAACCCATAAACCCACATTATGTGAAACCCTAATTAAAGCCTTAAAACCCCCAATTTACTCTTGTCCAGATTTGATGACCATGTGCTTTTGATGCTATTCTATTATCTTTCCCTCACAAAACAGCCCCAAACTAATACCCTAACCCTCTACCACATCTAGTAACTCTTTACAACTCAATTTCATCCCAATCCTCTCCAGAAACTCTCAAACTTGCAGATCAAAGATCTGAAAGAAAATTTAAGTTCTCGTTGGTCCTGCATCAACCACTAAACAGAATTTGCCACGACCAACTCCTATATAGGACATTTGGGCATTTTTCAAGAATATCAGAGATATGGCATGTCCTATTAAAGCACAAATAATATTTTCTAAGAGTTCCATAAAACAAAAAAAAATATAGTTAGCATTCTTCACGTGACAGCACTGCAGTTGATGAGACTAGAAAAGGGAGTAGTTCCAAAGTATAAAAACCTTGGTATGGACATAATGATGTGAGTCCTAAGGTCAACTTGTATAACTCAATAAATGAATACAGTTTAAAAATATAATTATCTTGTACTGATGCTACATCTAATGTATGTATGATAACAATAACACAAAAATAAAACATGTAAACATTAAAATATAATACTAATAACAAGACATGTACCTGTAAAGTGCACATTTATACTCTACAAAAAACAGCATACAGATTGCAAACTCACTCACTCTAGCGTCCAATAAGATCATCGTCCATATAAACTAAAAATGTGAGGTGTTTAAAAAGGTGAAGATAAGGTGCACCTCTTGCTGTATTTAGGGGAAAACGCCTTGAGGCACTCATAAAAGGTGTTAAGAACTATGAAGTGTACACTTCAACTTCTAAGGTGCAAATGACATATACACCGATGCCTTCACCATTTATGTTAGTTGTGTGCATCTTACCCACATCCTAGCTGTGTCCATGTCATAAACCCTGTTTAAATATACCCGAACTCAAGATTATACAGCTGGATAATTTAAAGGATGAGCCATATACATGTTACAGATTTTGCTACAAATCAGTGAAAAATGCTAAATGATAAAAGAAATCAGCTAATTAAAATGCTACCAAGCTTGCAGTTGAATCACAGTTCAATTGCCACCAGCTTAGACCTCCAAGTTTCCTGAAGTTTATCCTTCTAAGAGAATCAAATTTTGCATTGGAGCTCATCAACTTCTAACTTCACCACTTCAAAATTGGAGGGTTAGGAAAAGATTATTTCACTGGATTGGAACACTTGGCAATTTTGTGATAGTAAATACAAAATACCTTATTTAAAAGGCTTGAACTGCCAATGAGTCAGGGCTCACTGGTACAGGGGTGTTCACTGGTAGAGTGGTGGGAGTGGTTGTGGGGGAGTCTCACGTTCAGCTCCTGTCTATGGCCTAAGTTTTGGAAGAAAATGTTTGAACTATCAGTAGATAGCCAAATCTTCTTGTCCAAATTTCCAATCCCTAAAAACCAGCATCACTAAAGTTACACAATTAAGTTTGAAGCTGGCACCGAATTATTGATGTCTGTCATTTGGAATAGCGGAGTAAGGCATGTCAGCATGCGTCAT
The DNA here is from genome assembly GCA_038442645.1 of Agave tequilana. Taxonomy (NCBI): domain Eukaryota; kingdom Viridiplantae; phylum Streptophyta; class Magnoliopsida; order Asparagales; family Asparagaceae; genus Agave; species Agave tequilana. The sequence goes on from JAVJIF010020533.1 coordinate 10,161, forward strand.
CAAATTCTCTCATACTTCAGTAGAAAATTTTCTACCCATCAAACGCCAAATGGTTGGGAATGGCAAGAGCAGGATTATGTCATCAGACTAGGTTGCAATTTACAATTGTTAAAATTGATTTTGTAGCACCCGGTATCTCTGAAGCATGGACACGCCCAAGGGTGTGTCCGTGTCGGACATGAACATGTGCCCGACACGTGTCCGACACGAGTCAATGAGTTTGAGTCGTCGGACACGGTCAACCCGTGTCTTGGACACGGTGAAATCGTGTCTTGAACACGGCGCGGGTTTACTGGGTCGTGAGTTTGTTGGGTCGGTTAATTAATTTAGATATGTGTAGGATTTTGGTATGATAAAGAAGAAGTCATTGGACTAGCTTCAACTTCATCTTGAGAGATGACACCGATCGTAATTTTGTTTTGAACTTGTGATGTTAAGTTGTTAACTTAGTTAATAACTTGTGAACTTATGAATAATTTTGTTATAAACTTATGATATTTTATAATTTGTACACATGTTGATTGATATTTTAGTTTGTTGTTCACTTGGTTGAGATTTTATAAATTTGTTTATATATAATAATAATAAGAATAAAATATTCATTGTCGTGTCCCCGTATCCCTTTTTAGATTTTGTTGTGTCTCGTATCCGTGTTGGACACGACACCCGTGCCCGTGTCCGTGCTCCATAGCCCGGGTATACTCAAGCACATTGAAGTAGATAAACAATAGAAAAATGTAGATGCTCTTCGTATTGAATGCAAAAGACATCGCTTATCCAGACGTGTTCTAGAATTTGCTAAGGTAACAGACTACAGTGAGGCAAGATTCTAAATATCAGATATCGGGATCATATCGGATGGGGTTTTTCATATCGGACATCGGATCAGGGGAGATATCGGGGATACGCGCGCATATTGGGCGTTCATATCGGACACTATATATAATGAAATATTGATAATTAAAAGTTGGTTTAGTGTCATAGATATCATCTACCTAATAAAAATAATGTAATATGCATGCAAAGACAATAAAAAACAATATACATTTGCACGTAGTCGTGCAATAAATAAGTTATTTCATATCCGGTGATATTTCGGGCGATTTATTGGTTGATATTTCAAATATCGGCCATTTTTTTGCTGCAAACGATATGGTGAACGATTTTCCAATATCGTATCCGCAGCAGGCAAAAAAGAAGACATCGGCTGATATCTCAGCTGACTCGAACGATATTTAAAACAGGACAATGAGGGCTTAACAAAAGACGTCCTTTATTTCACTATGAGTCATTTCAGCATAGCAGATCTGCAATTATTACTAGTATAAAGAACTTTTCTAATCTTCACTTGCCACTTATTATACCTCATACAAACAGAGCACTAATTCCAAAGAATAGGAAAAAAGAACTCATTGAGGATAACAAAATTCATGCCTTGATTAGTACTATAAGGATCATAAAGGAAGTAGAGAGAAAGTGTAACAAGATTGTTAAGAGAGAGAAACAAATGGATGGACAGATATGCCCTTTTCATGCATAACTAGTACCAATTGAATAAGCAACAAATGCTAAGGTCAAGACATGGAATAAGCAACGATTCTTCTCTGAAGAAAGAGAAATATTCAAATGCTTGCTAGGAGGAAAAGTTATGCAAAAGGGTAGAATTAAGCGCATATCCATCACAGCTACACGGGTCTTGTAGTCATGAGATTTTAGAAACATGCGATCGGGGATTTGTGTGCTAAAATAAAATCCAATAATAAGATTTGAGAAGAAAATAAATTTTTCCAGGTCATACAGTCAAAGCTTCATTCAAGCTAATCAGATCTCATTATCATGGAATTAACAGGTAAAGCATAGAAGGAAAACATACAGCATCTTGTAGGTTGCAATCAACACCACGCCCCTTTTGTAAACAGAGTGCCAAGTTGTATTGAGCACGTGCATTTCCTGATTCAGCTGCGCGATAAAACCATTTTACAGCCTCCTCTGCCTTTGGTTCATCAGCTGCAAACAAAAAAAAATGTATACAGTAAATCAAATATCAGCTAGTTTCTAGACATAAATAACACTTGTAACTTGAAGTTAATCCTGATCAAGGAAGGATTATTATACTTGGCATATTTTGAGAAGATGGTTTTACAGGATCTTGAAGTATGAATTGCTTAAATGGAGATCCCATCAGAATGAATAAAAGTAGGCTAGGGAAGAGGCTCATGAGCGCATAACTTGCAGTTAGCTTGCTGGAAACCCAAGGTCATTGCCACAGACTACATCATCCAAAATGATGTAGTAATCATTTTTCTTCTTTCATCAAAATTCTTAAGTTAACCAACTAGAGTTGGCCTTAAACCTACCACGATGACAATGTGAACTTACAACCTTTTATGCATGGGAAAGATACCTTCTTATTCTGTGTGTACAAAATTTCCAAGAACAGTTTAGAAAAAACAAAAGAACATTATTGATTTCAGCTGCAAAGAGTTGTTTTGCCAGATTGGTTGTTCAAGATTTTTCATTTCAAGAATCTACTGCTCCATGCATGTAACATTAGGAAGGATAAATGAGAGCACGAACATATGTAGCACGGACACTCCTATTATGGAGCCGTGTCATATCCGAAATGTGTCCGACACGCGTGTCGGTGTGTATTTTAGAGAATTTGTCACGTATCCGTGTGTCGTGTCCATTTCAATGTTGATGTGTCCATGCAATATAAGAACGAATCACCAGGAGAAGATTATAACTGGAACCTGTCATTTTTTGCTTTTCCTTAGAGAAGTATTTTACTGTTGGCTGCAAGGCTGGCTGGAATTCTTTCCATTCTTTTAACCAGAGCTTGTTACATTTAAACATTTTTTATAGTTGATGGTGCACAAAGCGTAGAAATGACTAGAGTTAAAGCATAGTCTAAAAAGAAGAAGAAAAGTAAAACCATAGACGAGGCGCAAATTAATTTACTCTGTTAAGAACTCAGCTAAGAAAATCTTTGGAAGTGAGGTGTAAGGTTGACCTGTTACCAGTCTGACTGGATTTTTAGCACAGAAGAGGGGCCATTGAAGGATTATATGGAAACCCCATTGGATTTGGAGGTCTGGGTCATAAAATTCCATGTTGTTTGAGTTTAGCAGCAATTGATGGGGTTCAAAGACTCGGCCGAGTCGGAGACGAGTCGGCCGAGTCGTATCCGTCTCGGCCCACTCCGAGACGAGTCCGAGTCACGAGTCGGTCGACTCAACTCAGAGGAGACTGACTAGGCCGAGAATCGGAATTGACTCGGTCGATTCAACATTATGATGGTAATTTTGTGCCTCATCGCAATTCAATATGGAAATAACTACATTAGCATGTATTTATGAATGTAGTTTGTTCAATTTACTATATTGTGCATGTATTTTGATATGCTTATACCGACGACGCGTGTATTTATACTTTCGTTTTATGTTTAGTGTGCTAGGTGATATATTTTGGATATATGATACATGAATATGGATGTCTACATTTTTTTAAGATTTATCGTGATTTTTTCAGAATTTTTTAGCTTTCTATGCAGCGTTTTGCGCGTATCGCCCGATACCGATCCGAGTCACCGAGACTGATCCGTCTCAGTGCCCGCCGAGTCGGCGGCCGAGACCGCGACTGTGAACCATGGCCATAGGTGGTTTGGGTGCCTGAACATTACTATTTTGTTAGCTTAGGAGAGACTTAAAAATTTGATAATCTGATATTTCTAGTTTATAGAAAACTAGATAGAGTTGTTGATTTGGATATATTAAAAAAAAAAGTTCATCTGAGAGGTGCAGGTGATGTGGTACAGGGAGAAAAAAGAGGGAGGAGTGAAAGTGAAGAGAGGTAGAGCAGCAATTTTCGACTCTAAATCTTAAGAGGATGAACTGAGGTAACTTGGACTGTTTTGAAATAATTTGAGGATTTCCAAGGGTGTCAAAGAATTAAAAGGTTTTTTATGTTTTCAGGAACTTGAGGCTTATAAAAGAGAAATAGATCATGAATTGAAAATTTATATGGACTTTATTGTATTTGTTCCTAAAAATTAATTAACCCTCCCTCACTCCCTCACTCCTTCCACCAATGCTTTTTATTTTTATTTCCTTAATTTCTCTTTTTGGTTGACGAAGAGTGTTTTTAACGGTTGACTATGTATTGGCATCTAAACGTTACGTGTTCAGCTCTTTATAACTGTTTCATACAAGACTAAATATTTTGTCTGTTTGTTATAAGTAGTAATTTCACCTGCCAATAAACAACAGAAAAAAGAATAAAGCTATCGAACTTAAACCTATTCCTTAAAAGTATTAAAGAACCTTTTTAAAAGTAATTACATGCTCTAGATACTCACTTGTCTGACTAAATATTTTTTGCTGGTTATAATTAGTACAACTCACCTGCCTACAGACAACGGAAAAAAGAACAAAGTTATCCACTTAAACCTATTCCTTAAGATTTATAAAAATGGCCCTTTTCATCCTCCAATGTAAAACGAGTTAGAGCATATATGTTCCAAATACAGTCACCTTGTCACGATACACATCAACTACATGTACACTATCATGATGAATGCTTGTGTAGGCAGGTGCTCCCAATGAGTCAAAAGAAATACTTATGACAGGACTGCCCATCCTCCTGACACATCAAGATGCTTTTTACTACCCTATCTTGATATTTCAAAATAACTCAGTCTTGGAAATCCTCACATCTTGATGTTTCCCAATAACTAAAAAATACAGCATTTTCATCCACAGTACAACTTATTTAACAAAGAATTACTTGCAATTGCAAGTAGCGGATGCCAAGATTACACAATGCAGCAGTTACTCAAGCAGCCCTCTTGTACACTACCTTCACATCCTTCTTTCTCCCATTTAGGACTGGCACATGTGCATGTTGCATGAACACAACCACTCCAACATAAGCATGACACACACATGACAAATTCTTAAAAATACACATGACACACGTGTCCGACACGTATCCAGCATCACACGGCTTCATGATAGGAGTGGCTTCATGATCGGAGTAGGAGAGTTTGTGCTACATATCAAGCAGCCGCAAACCCACGTGTCGTCCCTTCCAGAAATAATTCAAGAACTGTGGAGTGGTTTTAATCTGATCATTGTCGTGTTTGAACTGTTTTACCCAATCAGACCGACCACAGCCTCCCTCAGAAGATACCAACACATTTCTCCATGGGCTGCACACTGGGCTCAGCCCACAGGTCAGGCCGGTCAAATGGGGTAGGGATTTGGAAGAGGATGTCATTGTGGAGGTGAGAAAAGCTGGTTGGGGTTTCTATGTTATTTGTTGTGTTTTACTGTGAAAAAGCCGGTTGGTTTCTACGGAATTGTCTGTTGTGTTTTACTGTGGAGGTAGGAAAGGGCAGGCCACATCTTTCTTGATTCCATCATTCTGTGGATTTGCTACGTTCTGCTATTTGTCACCGGATGAGAGAAAGGATTTCTAATTATGTCTGAAAGATAACAAGTATATATTTTGTGATTGAATTGCAAGGCCGATTTCATTACTTGCTCTGTCAGATCAGCAGACAAATAACCCCAATAAGCCCAAGGCCAACTATTCTTGTGGCCCTTAAATGAGCAATTGGCCCGAACCAGACGCATTCTAGTGCTGACTTAGCCGGTTCTTGCAAGTAAAATAAGTAGATGATTCTTTGATTAAAAGGAAGAATACATCATATTAGATCATTACTCTATAATAAACTAACTAATTCTATGGTCCCTTTGATCAGACTATAGCACAATCTGCCTTCTTTCAATGGATTAAGTTTATGCTGAACAGTGTGGACTAATCACATAACATTTACATAGATCCCATACTTCGCAAAATTTGAAATTAATTAACTCACACTCATTGTAACTTTCTATTCAAAATAGATCTCCAGGTCCCTAAACTGCATTCTTTTCAAGATAGACCTCAATGTCTCTTAAACTAGGCTCGAATGGACGTCCACATCCCCAAATTGGCCTTCTAAAAGTGGACTTTTATGTCCCAGAACTAGGCACAAACTCAAAAAGACTTCATGTCACTAAACTGGGTTCCATTCTAAAAATAGATTTGCAATCTATAAACTAGGTTCCATCCAAAATGAACCTCCCTGTCTTGTTAAATTAAAACCGACACTAAAACCCCACTGACTTTAATTAAATTGAAATGGATCTCCAGAATGCTAAACTGGGCAATAGGCTACTGCACCATTAAATTAGGGTTACATTCAAATGGAATCATCTGTCCCTAAAGTATGGTCAACTAAAATGGACCTCCACATCCTTAGGTTGTGCCTAATTGAGATTTTAGACATCTTTGTCCCAAACCAAGCTGCAGTTGAAAACGGAAGTTTATATCTTTGAACTCAGTTAGAAGTGGACTTTTGCATGTTTAAGATGCACCTCATTTCAAGTTGGACCTCCATATCCTAATTTAGCTCCAATTCAGATCCCCCAAAATGCATCTTAGTTTTCTGTTCTTTAAAATCTTAACTCCACTCACCTCATCTCCCCATTCCTAATCTAAATTGCACATAGCCGTGTCCAATTCCTAAGAAGATAAGGTGCAATTAGATATATTTCCCCTATTTCCATCAAGTCATTAACAATACAAATCTGATCTGAGTTATTTGTTGTTATTACACATCAAGCATATTTTCTGTGTGAGAAGTAACCACACTGGTCTGCATAACCACTTCTTTGTTGTGATATAATTTAATTACCTTAGCCTACATTAATTTTGGGTTCTTACAATGAACAATGACCAACTTTTAAGGAAAAATCAAATCATGAACTCTCCTGGCTGGTCTCCATCGTGGACTGGGTTATGCTAATTACTATTTCCATGAAAACATGTATGAGTTAACTTCGTTAAAGTACAAACCAACTTGATGGGAAGCACTAATGGTATACCCTATGTAACTCGAACAGAAGGGTACAAACATTTTCAAGAACAACAATAGTTTGCTAGATCCAAATACGAAAATATAACATAATACCAAAAATGTTGGTAGAGGATACTTGGAGCATTGACTCTGGAATGACCAAATACATGAACAATGTCCAGTGAAGAATATGCAAAGTAAAACTGAAATCTAATGCTAATACGAAGATTAGTATATAGAGGTTAGACAAATAATATCCAAGGTAAATTCAACGAGGAGTCTAATACATTTGTTTGCCCACAACCTCACTAGTGATAATGTGAAATTTCCTAGAAACACATCAAAGATACAGTGGCATGACTGGTGTCAAACATGACATCTTGAAGCATGCAAACAAGTTGAGATGGATAGTTAGGGAAAGATTCTTCCATTAGAACACTTGGTAACTTTAATAAGAATACCCAATCCAAAGAGCTTGAACTGAGTAGATAACCTACTCACCATACTCCAATCCCTAAAATATACATGATTAAAATTACTAGAGCGAGTTTGAAGCCAACATTTTGACTTATTGATGCTTCATTCTGGAATTTTGTAGTAAGGCAGCACCAAAGTAACCATCTAATTCTTTGTCGCATCAATCAGGAAAGTATGCACTCATCAAATGATGATGCCGGTGTGTCAAGCTTATATCATCAGACTAGGTTGCACAATACGAACAAATATGTATCTGATCATTGCAAATCACCTTAGAAACAATATAACCTATAAGCTAGTTGTCGCCTTTGCCCATTTTTCTTAAAAACGTACTTAATGTAAGCTATCTACACAAGGGAGGGCATTATACTATTTTAGATTGACATGAATAGGGAATAAACAAAACTTGTTCTAATATAACAGGTGCACTTGTGCTTTTTAAGTCATATTATCACCAATTTACAAAGAGCATGTTTTATCCTTAAAATATTCATATTTTTTAGCAGCTACCATTTCAATTTGACTACTTGTAAGCATGTTTGCAAATATTGACGACACATCATCACGTGGACACTAACATACGGTTTTCCCATACCTAAATTTAAATAGTCTCATATATGACACTAGTGTCCATGTTAACGAATGATTATACAAGCTTATGCTCTTGATGATTCAAAAGGTTTTTTTTCTTTTCAAATTCAATCGTGTAGAACAAGATCCCAACAGACGAGCATGATAGCTCCCAATTTTTTATCATTCCACTCTGGCAAAAAAAGGATAACAATTGATGCTAACATGGGTAGTTCTCAGAAGATTACCTTTTACTTCCATTTATGTAAAAGAAGGGCACAGAAATTGCTTCTCAAAATGGGTAGGTGATATGGCCAAGGCACTACTCTCCTAAGAAAATGTTCTTGAATTTGATTCCCACTATTCGTAAAGGGGAGACCCCAAGGAACATTTTTCCCCAATAATTTAACCGGTGTGTGGTAAAAAGTGAAGCCGCAAGGCCGAGGGATTAAAGCTAGTGCTCTAACAGTTTTTCCCACTAGTTTGACTCATCTTTAGGAGCCCTTCGCAGCACTCTTTCACTAGTTTGTCAACTACTTTAATTCTTCCTCCCTATCTCGCGCTCTCACTCCTCTCTTGTGAGTTGACATCATTCACAATCGTTGGATGTCCACATTCAAATTGAAATTAATTTTTAATTACAACGCAGATCCTATTATATTCTAATCGTTTCTTTAAAAAGAAACTACTTTTATGTATATTTCCTTGTGCAAATGAGGAATTTTGAGGGAGAAAATGAGCAAGAAAGTACCTTGCAGGTAGCAGATGCCGAGATTACACTGCGCAGTGGGGTGCCCGATGTCGGCAGCCCGCTGATAGAGCGCCTTCCCCTCCTCCTTCCTGCCCATCTCCCAGCACATGAGGCCGGCGTCCACCATCGCGGCCGCGGACCCGCGAGCCGCCGCCTTGAGGAAAGAGTCCAGGGCTTTGTCCGGGCTGGGCCGGATCAGGCCGTCGCCACGCTTGAACCGCTTGCCCCATCGGACCAGGACCATGGCCTCCCTCAGGGGATGCAGGGCTCTTCTCCACTGCGCGCAGACCGAGCTCATGGCCCAGAGGTCGGGGAGGTCGAACGGGGCGGCGATCCGGAGGAGGATGTCGACGTGGAGGTCGGAGAAGCTTGGGTGGGGTTTTGGGAGAGGGGGAGGGGTTTTTGCGTGGGTCTTCATCTTTTTCTTCTTTCTTGATGCCGTCGTCTCCATGGCTTGCCTTGGTTCTTGGTTCTGTTGTCCCCAGGATTTAGGAGACGAGGAAGGGACTTGAGGTGTGTCGGTTACGAAGGGAAAAAACCCGAGAGCGAGTAGATAGATTTTTCTGGCTCCTGCAATTATTTTCCCCCCCTTAGATTCTTTTCTCTGCTAATATCTGTTGACAAGAGAGAGAAAAGAAGATGAAGAATGAGATGAGCTGAGAAGGGAAGAGGAGGCGACCTTAATCTCTCTGCGATGCAGGCGAATAGAAAGATGGACAGAGTTTCTACACAAGAAATACAGTAGAAAATCTCTTTTCAATTAATTTTGAATATATATATATTTTTTAATTCGTCACAGCCATTTATTAAGAAAAAAAAATATCCCCCTTTTTTTTTTTTGCAAGCTCATCCTCCTTAGCATAAATTAATTCCTCTCAATCACTTCTTTATATATTTTTATTTTCTCTTTTACTTTTTATCATAGCCTCCGATGTTACTCACCACTCAACCCTGACCTCGACGTAGGGGCTGTTTGTTTCGCGTAAAAGTCTGTAATTCGTAAATGACTTACAATCCAGTTACAACTACGGCGTTTGTTTGGACCATAATTCGTAAAAGACTTACACAACCTAATTACCACTCACTTGCAACCCAATTACCACTCACTTACAGCCCAGTTACGGTTAATTTGTGGTTATGCAAATTTGTATTATTTTTTTATGTTAATATTAATTTTTTTTAATATTTAGCATTTTTAATATTTATTTGCAATATTAAAATTTTTAAATCACCAAATAGTTAATTTTGTGGTCAACTTTTTCACTTACGACTTACACATAGGGCCTGTTTGGTTAAGGGTGGAAGTGAGGAAGTGAAGAAGTGAGGAAGTGATAATAGTTCCCTTTGGAACTTGGGAATTGATTAGTAAATTTTTTGGTGTTTGGATGTTGTTGGGAAGTGTGGTTTGAAAAATGTCATGTCTTTTCCGGTGTTTGGATGATAATGTGGAAGTGAAAGTGGAAAAGTTGACCACAAAGTTGACCGCAAAATAATATTAAAATAAAAATTAATTAAGAAAAATAAAAATTGGACTGTAATTAGAATGTAAGTGAGATTTATATGAGCAAAACATTAACTGTTTTGTACTACAACTTATTACAAATGAGATTTACATGACCACAAAATTAACTGTAGCACTCTGGAAGTGAGGAAAAGGTTGTGTAAAAGAGAAAAGAGAAAAGGAAAAGACCTTTTTCCATTTTCTTTTTCCGGTGTTTGGATGAAGAGCGGAAATGAGAAAAAACACTTCTCACTTCCTCACTTCCACCCAATTCCTTGAATCCAAAGACAACCAAACACCAAAAAACACAATACAATTTTCCACTTACAACTTTATATTACCAACCAAACACCATAAAACTTACATGTATGTAACTCATTTACAACTGTAAAAGACTTTACCAATTACGACTTACGAATTACGGCCAGTTACGACAACCAAATAGGCCCGTAGAGTAATTCGCGGATTGACATTCACAGTAAGGTCGATGTGGGGGTTGGAAGAGGGGCGGTAAGCCCCTTCCTCGGGATCTCAGGGGGCTGAGCCCTCGGAACCAAATTTTTTGGAATCTACCTTTTACAGATCTCGTTTGTTCGTGCTGGCAATAAGTTTTGTTTGTGTTTGTGATAGATGTGGTATTTAGATCTGAAAAGTATTTGGGATCATTCGATGTCATGAACGAAGATATACTGAAAATGGTGATGCTGATACGAGGACTGCGACTCATGATCGTAGTCCTTTGTGAGGACTGCGACTATGATCGCACTCCTTTATTAGAAGAGTGGGACTATGATCACAGTCATTTTATTAATTGAAAATTAGGGCATTTTGTGAGGACTGCGATCATTGTCACAGTCCCAATATAGGCTGGGAATTTTTTTTTGTGAGGACTGTGAACATAATCGTAGTCATAATAAAGACTCAAGAACAAGGCATTTTTGTGAGACTGCGATCATAGTCGCTACCCTAATAAAGACTCGATAATAAGACATTTTTGCGAGGACTATGACCATGATCATGGTCACAGTCCTAATAAAGACTCAAGAACAAGGTATTTTTGTGATGACTGCGATCATGGTGGTAGTCCTAATAAAGACTCGAAAATAAGACATTTTTTGCGGACTGCGATCATGGTCGTAGTCTTATAAAGACTCAGAACATGGAATTTTTGTGAGGAATGCGATCACGGTCGCAGTCCTAATAAAGAGAAATGTGATCATAGTCGCGGCCTCATAAAAACTCAGAAACATGGCATTTTTGTGAGGAATGTTGATTGCATCTCAATTTTATATCATTATTATCTCATTTGCACATTTATCCTTGATTATTCTTTATTCAACTTTGCTATTTAACCCTCTTATTGATTATAGTGTGTAGTTACTTAAATGGGAAGATAAGGATAAAAGAATCTTCTATTTTATCACTAGTTCTATCTAAATTTGGATTTCAATTTAAATTAATTTGAAAGCAAAAGGAGGAAAGGATATACTCATCATCTTCACAATTCAAATTCAAAATCAGAAGATATATTCCTAGAAGATGGATGGGATAAAGTTAATCCTAATTGAAGATAAGGAGGATAATTCAAATTAAATTCAGACGTGGAGATAACTTGGTTCCCAAGTATCTAGAAATAGCAAATCTAGAGTTCAAATGAAGATTCTGAGAATATATCTTCAAATGGACGGATGAGATGAAACCAGAGCCAAAAGTGCGTACCCATCCACCCTTCTTTTGTCGCAGAAACTCTGCAGCGCGGCTTTCTGGTGGGTTCCTGATAGGTAGTAAAAAATGCATATTCATCACTACATTTACTATCATGTTTCCTATTTATTCTTTTAATTACTAAAGTTTTGTTATTTAATGTGTGCAGGCCTTGAGTAATTATTTAAATAAAAGAATAAAGCCTAAATGAAGCCCAGAAGCCCAAAAAGCCCATGTGCAAGCCCATGTGCAAAAGTTATAGTAATTTAGAAGTTTCATATTATCTAACATAATCTAAACTTAGATTTTTAAACTCTTTATTTAAAATCTAAGTGAGAAAAAGGAAGGATAAGAAAGAACTCCTAATTGCTAAAAGAAGAGGAAAAGGATGGACTTCTACTCAACCCTAGTTACTTGCAGGACAAGGTTAAAGATAAAAGGAGAAGAGTGCAAAGATAGAAATTCGTTTCAAAAAGATTTGGATTTATGATAACTTGCTTCCCAAGTTATCCCGAATTTTCAAAATAAAGAGTCGGTATGCAAAATCCAGAAGAATATACCCAGATGGACGGACCAGAAAAGGCCACGCGCGAAAGCGCGTGGCCAGGGGCTAAGCTACAGCCGCAGAAACGCAGCCATAGCCGCGTTTCCGTGGGTGTGTGGATAAGTTAGGGTACCAGATTTTGTGGAGGAGTTGTACCAGGACTCTACTTCTTCCATCTCCTATAAATACCCCTGCAGAGCAACAGAGAGGGCGCATCCAGAGACTGAAGCTTAGGATTTTCTTTAGAATTTCTCTTTTCAAATTTCTTGTAATTTTCGTTTCGCTTTTAGCATATTTTGGAGGAGGAGAGGAGCATTGTATTTGGAAGTGACATTCAAATAAAGGTTACCTTTTCTTCTTTGCCATTTAATTTTGTCTTTTAATTTTGTTTTATGCTGTGATCTTTTTATTTGTCTTCTTCTCTCTTTCGCAATTCTTCACAATAAACAAAAATTGAAATATAAGAAAAAGAGATGAATAACTAATTTTAATTTGTGGTTTGCTAATCCCTTAAACAACCCTAGTGTAGTTTAGAAAGTGGATGGATTGATAATCACTTTTAGAAACCCTAGGTTTAAAACAGTTTTCTTGAAGATTAATTGATAGTTAGTTTTTCTAATCTAGGTTACACTTCTAAACGATTCTTCATAAATTCATGCTTAAGAACTTTGATAGCATAACTTTAAGTTAAGACTTTTCTTATGCTATACTTAGAAATTAGGATGAACACTTGTTGAATTTTTATTAGTGCACACTAGTTAGATTCTAATATCATTTATCTTGCTTGAATTTCTATTAATAACCGAGGATAGATTTTACTTGTTTCAAAATGATATTCACTTTTCAAGACTTGCACTATGGGTTGTGGTAGAAGATTAGTAAACTGCATATCTCCAATCAAATCATTCAAATCTAATCACTCTCTTTTGTTTTGTTCTAAGTAATACAGAGAAATCGTCCGAAACGCTTGCATCGCATCCTTCCCTGTGGATCGACCCGCTTTGGCTCTTGCTGCAGCGGATAGAATTGAAACGAGACTTTCTAACTCTTAACCTTTTTCTTTATTACAATTTCTCGTTCCAATCAAAATTTTTGGCGCCGTTACCGGGGAAGGAACGGCACGATATTCTCAAAACTATTTCTTTCTTTCTATCTGTTTGCAGGTTCAGAGAACAGGAAAACTAACAGCAGCAAAGGACATATAACAACTCTGTGCCTCTGCCCTCGAAGGCAGAGCAGCAGAGCCTACTACAGAGCCGCGCAAACGCGGCCATAGCCGCGTTTCCGCGGCCTGAGTAGGCTCTGCTGTTCTGTTTTCTGCAGGTTGCTGCAAATTGTAAGTTTTGTTTACTGCTCTGTTAACTTTTCTCTGTGATTACCTTGCACATGGCTAATTAATTAACAGTAACCTATTTGTTGAAAAATAAGAAAAATTAGACTCTTGCATCTTAGGCACGTGTCTATTTAATTTTTTTAATTCTGTTGAAGAGTGCTGGCGACAAGGTACGTTTGCATTGCATATAGATTAGGAAACACTCTTGGCTGATTTACTACTTTTTGAGTGATTACTTATCTACTGCTTTATATGTACACAAAAAAAAATTAAGGGCAAAACCCATTAACAAGATAAGGTGAGGATTTCATCACCCTTCCTTGGCCCACAAATCATCTCCGTCACACTCACAACCCTAACCTTAAGTAAAAATTGACTAGACGTTGGCCTTAGGTTAACTCGGACTTACTAGGAGATTGGCTGAAGGAGGAAGTTGTTCGAAATTAACTCTTGCCAAATCGGTGTCTAGGAAGGGGATTAAGGGCCGAAAGCCCGAAGATCGGTGGTTATTTAATTAAAGAACATCTTTGACGGAAAACCTCCCACTGGTCTTACCACCTACCTGGCCGATGAACTTGTGGTTAAGGTCGGCAATATACCTCCTAAAGACAGTCTAAAGTTAGGAGTCGTCTAGGTCAAGGCTTACCCTAAATTAGGATTTTTTGACTATTTTTTTTCTTTTTCATTGATTGATTGGGTGAACTTGTTTGCTAATTGTGCATGTCAGCTTAGTCGAGAGACCCATTCACATCCAGACTAACTAGAACCAGTTCACCACCCGAACAAAAGCCCGACTCACACATGGCACAACCACCGTCACTACAAGATAGGTTCTATCCTATTATGACCTCTCTTCCTTCTTGCATTCAGTTATCCGATGAAGGTGTTGACCAATTTGAGCTCAAGCCACAATACATCAACACTCTTCCCAAATATCATGGGCTTGAATCTGAGAATGCATACTTTTTCATAAGGGAGTTTGAAGAAATATGTCTCATGATGAAGATACCCAGCCTAGGAGAAGATGCTATCAAATTACGGTTTGTCCCATTCGCTTTGAAAGACTTAGCAAAGAAATGGCTCTACAGTCTAGAGGTCGGTTCAATATCTTCATGGGATAATTTTGTCAAAGCCTTCTTAAAGAAGTTTTATCCCGTCCACAAGACTGGACTAATTAGGAAGAGCATCTTACAGTTTAAGCAAACAACCAATGAACCTTTTTGAAAATACTTCGAACGTTTTAAGGACCTCCTTGCCCAATGTCCTCACCATGGGATAGAGAAATGGCGACTTTGCCAAGTTTTTTATGATGGATTAGAATATCAAACTAAAATGCTATTAGAATCCATGTGCCAAGGAGGATTTTTGAAAAAGAACGAACATGAAGGATGGTTATTATATGAAGAATTAGCTGATAATACCATCCAATGGGAACCAACTCCGGAAAAATTTAGGACTAATGACCCTACTTCTTCTAAAGGAGGTATCCATTCCATTGAGGCCAACATAGCTACCGACGCTAAGTTAGCTGCTGTGATGCGAAGACTAGAAGCTCTTGAAACTAAAGAACCAGTCTCTGTGAACCAAGTCAGCCCAACACCTTCGGCGGGCTGTACTTATTGTCCAGACATGAACCATGTGTTCGAGGAATGTCCCGTCTTTATCGCGCATCAAACCTTGCCCGAGCGTATGAGTGCGGCCTTCACAAGGCCCGCCAACAATCCATATTTGCCCACCTACAATCCCGGTTGGAGAAATCATCTAAATTTCTCATGGGGCCCCAGCAACAATGATCAAACAAGGCCCAAATCTCCAACAATTTTCAAAATCCACCTTATCAACAAAATTTCCCCAGTCAAAATCCTCCACACTCTTTCCAAAATTCACAAATGGAAACAAGGCTCTCAAACATGGAAAGAAAGGTGGACACTCTAGTTAAAAGCCATGACACGCTGGCTCAAGTCTTGACTAGGATAGAGATCCAACTGAATCAACAAGAAAGACAAAAGGGAACTCTACCAAGTCAACCATTACCAAACCCTAGGAATCCTAGGCTAGCCAATGAGGCTCAAGACCCAAACCAGTGTAACTTGGTTCATACACTAAGATCAGGGAAACAAGTTGATAATCACGTATCTATGCCACAGGACCCATCTCGGTTGTCCATTCCATCTAGTTCCACTCCATCTCCACAAAACTCCAAAGAAACTGAAGTTGATAAATCAGTAAGATAGGTGCACCAACCTACAGCCCCATTTTCAAATAGGCTTAGGAGCAACAACGATGCACACATGGAGAAACTACTCGAGGTGTTCAATCAGGTTAGGTTCAACATCCCACTTCTTGATGCAATCCAACAGGTCCATAGTTATGCCAAATTCCTTAAGGACATGTGCACCAAGAAAAGAAAGACAAATGTGCCTAAGAAGGTTTTCTAGCCACTAACATTAGTGAGCTATTGTCCAACCAGATCCCAGTCAAGTACAAGGACCCTGGTTGCCCCACCATTTCTTGCACAATAGGTCGAGCTGAAATCAATCGAGCACTCCTCGATTTAGGAGCTAGCATTAATTTGCTTCCTTTCTCCGTATATCAACAACTTGGATTAGGTGAACTCAACTCAACCCAAGTTACAATTCAATTGGCTGATCGATCAATTAAAGTTCCTAAGGGAGAGATCAATGATGTCCTCATACGGGTGGGAGAATTCATTTACCCAGTCGATTTCATTATTTTAGAGACACAACCTGTGTCTAATCCTAGGTCCCAAACTCCCGTCATCTTAGGTCGCCCGTTCCTAGCAACCGCGAATGCAATCATAAATTGTAGAAATGGATCCATGAGATTGACTTTTGGGGATATGACCAAGGAAGTCAATGTTTTCAACTTAGGTAAACACCCCTACGACATGAACGACCAACCCTTTGAGGTTAACTTCATTGAAAACATGACTAGTGAGCATAACGAGGAGATCATACTAGAGTCAAAGGAAGAGAAAGAGTTAGAATCGAGTGATCTCAACCTTGATGAGATTGAATGGGCAGCAAATCCAAGTTCTATAGAGATGAAAAATTCAAGCTTAACACCTCCACCCATCGAGCCACCTCCTTCTTTAGAGTTAAAGACCTTGCCTAAACATCTTAAGTACGCCTACCTTGGTGAACAAGAGACGTTACCAGTCATAGTTGCCTCCAATTTGACTAATAAGCAAGAGGAAGACCTACTGGAAACCCTTAGGAGACATAGGGAAGCCATTGGTTGGACCATGGCAGATATCAAGGGACTGAGCCCTAAGATAGTCCAGCATAGAATCCATCTAGAGGAAGGGTTTAAACCTAAGAGGGATCCACAGCGTAGGCTAAACCCGCTCATGCAAGAGGCTGTACAAGCCGAAATAATGAAACTGTTAGATAATGGGATTATTTATCCCATTTCCGATAGCGAATGGGTTAGCCCAATGCATATGGTCCCTTAGAAGTCCAGCTTTACTGTAGTAGAAAACGACAAGTAAGAGTTAGTGCAAACACGACTGCCTACCAAAGTTCGAGTATGCATAGACTATCGCAAGTTGAACGCCGCCACTAGGAAAGATCATTTTCCCCTCCCATTTATCGACCAAATGCTGGAACGATTAGCCGGCCATGAGTATTACTGTTTCTTGGACGGTTACTCAGGGTATAACCAAATCCCAATAGCCCTGGAGGACCAAGAAAAGACAACGTTCACGTGCCCATTTGGGACATTTGCCTATCGTCGAATGCCTTTCGGCCTATGTAATGCCCCCGCCACATTCTAACGTTGTATGTTAAGCCTTTTTTCTGACATGGTCGAGCGCTTCTTAGAGATTTTCATGGACGACTTCTCCGTCTATGGAAATTCATATGACCAATGTCTCCATCACTTGGAGCTAGTACTGAATAGATGCACCGAAAAGAACTTGACCCTAAATTGAGAAAGTGCCATTTTATGGTGCAACATGGAATTGTCCTAGGTCATGAGATATCTAGGGAAGGGATCAAAGTGGACAAGGCTAAGGTGGAGATCATTGCCAAACTTCCAGTTCCACGAAGCGTGAAGGACATTCGTTCTTTCTTAGGACACGCTGGGTTTTACCGTAGGTTCATTAAGGATTTTAGCAAAATTGCTAGACTCCTTACAAACCTTCTAGCTAAAGACGTGCCCTTCATCTTTGACGATATGTGCAATAGCTCGTGGGAGAAGTTGAAATTGGAACTCATTTCTGCACCTATCATCTCACCTCCGGACTGGTCCAACCCTTTTGAGATCATGTGCGATGCCTCAGATTTTACGATAGGCGCTGTCTTAGGACAGCGCAAGGATAACAAGCAACACGTGATCTATTATTCAAGTAGGACACTCAATGACGCCCAAGTGAACTATACTACAACCGAGAAAGAATTCTTGGCAGTAGTATTCGCTTTGGAGAAATTCCGCCCATACCTACTTGGGACCAAGACTACGATTTTCATCGACCATTCTGCACTTCGATACCTAATGCTAAAAAAGGATGCGAAGGCCCAACTCATTCGTTGGATCCTTCTCCTTCAAGAATTTGATCTCGAAATTCGAGATAAAAAAGGTGTTAAAAATGTTGTCGCAGACCATCTCTCTCGTGTGCCAAACGCACCTTCCGACGAACTGCCCATCAATGACAATTTTCCCGATGAACAACTTCTAGCCATCTCTAAGGAATCATGGTTTGCCGACATAGTAAATTACTTAGTCACAAACCAAATACCACCTAATTGGTCAAAACAGGATAGATACCGATTCTTGTCTCAAGTTCGGTATTACATATGGGAAGATCCTTATCTTTTCAAATATTGTAGCGACCGAATTATTAGGAGATGCGTTCCCGATGAGGAAACTAGAAGCGTTCTAGCCTTTTGTCATGAATTTGCTTGCGGTGGACACTTTGGTCCCCGCAAAAACTGCCGAAAAGATCCTACAAAGTGGCTTTTATTGGCCAACTTTGTTTAAAGACGCATTCGAATTTTGCAAAACTTACACAAGATGTCAAATGATAGGAAGGATTTCTAAACGAAATATGATGCCCCTAAATCCAATTCTAGAAGTAGAACTTTTTGATGTTTGGGGCATTGATTTTATGGGACCCTTCCCTAATTCGTTTGAGCACCAATACATCTTGTTGGCTGTAGATTACATATCGAAATGGGTTGAAGCCATCCCTTGCAAGACAAATGATAACAAAGTTGTTGTCAAATTCTTGAAAGAAAACATCTTCTCGCGTTTTGGAACCCCTCGTGCCATAATTAGTGACAATGGTACACATTTTTGCAATAGAACTTTTGAAGCTCTTATGCGAAAATATGCCATAACTCGCAAGTTATCCACGCCGTACCATCCTCAAACCAGTGGACAGGTAGAAGTTTCCAATAGGCAAGTCAAGCTTATCTTGGAGAAAACTGTGAATCAAAATAGGAAGGATTGGTCCACCAAATTGGTGGATCCCTTATGGGCATATAGGACCGCCTTTAAAACGATTCTAGGAATGTTTCCCTACAGACTAGTCTTTGGAAAGGCTTGCCACCTTCCTGTTGAGTTAGAGCACCGAGCCTTATGGGCAATTAAGCAGCTGAATTTCGATCTAGATAAGGCCGGTGAGCTTCAGAAATTGAAAATTTCTGAACTGGAGGAATTGAGGAACGAAGCATATGAAAATACGAAAATTGCGAAGGATAGGGTTAAGGTTTTTCATGATAAGTTCATCACGAGAAAAACTTTTGTTCAAGGACAAAAAGTGTTACTCTATAACTCTAGACTTCATCTCTTTCCCGGCAAGTTAAAATCAAGATGGACAGGGCCTTTCATTGTTAAGACCGTGTTTCCACACGGAGCCATAGAGATCTACGACCCGAAAAAATGGCAGTACATTCAAGGTAAATGGTTAACGTCTTAAAATCTTTTTGGATTAGTACCGGAAGTAAATGCAGTCATGGGTCTTTTTGACCCAATGTATCGGTAACTCTATCTCTCTGCCAATTCATGCATCCATGCATTTCATTTATACATTGGGGACAATGCATGAGACAAGTGTGGGGGAAGGGTAAAATGTAAAAATAAAAAAATAAAAAAATTTAAAGAAATATTATTAAAAAAATTTCTTTTTATTTGTTCTAACATAAAAAATAAATAAATAAAAAAATTTAAAAACAATATATATATATAAAAAGGGGGATATAAAACAAAATAAAAAGGACAATATTTTGACTTATCTTTTGAAAGAAATCTAAGTTAGTCTTAAGAATTAGGAAAATCATGATTAGGATTTTTAAAAACTTGGTCACAATAAATAAATTATTGAATTTTTAGATATAGAAGGAGAAATTGAATAAGTAATTAGTCTTGATTTTTACCTTAATAAATGTGCATACCTAATGCATATCTAGGATTCTAAGATAAAGACTCTTGTGCCTCGTAAAAAAATAATAATAAAAATAAAAAAATAAATATAAAGAAATTCACTAATTAAGCTGGATACATGTGCCTCAAGAAGCATAAGTATTCACGCCTAAAAGTGATTTTATAAATAGAGTCCTTGATTTTGTGGCCTAGTTCACTCGAATTTGAGTCCGTGGGGTGTTTTCTCACCTGGTGCCCTAAAACCAACCAGTTTGGGAGCCACCGACTTTAAATTCGCTACATGGGTGGATTAGAAAGCCTAAAAAAACTAAGAAATATTATTTATATATGTACTAACACATCTAATAGTCAATTAGTTAGGTATGAGGGCCTCAAGAAGCCTTGATACTTACACGAAAGAAAATTAAATGAGTTATACATATTAAAAAAAAGAAGAAAAAAATAATAAAAAAGAAAAAAAGAAAGAAGGGGCATGAGAGTCCAAGTTAAAGATTCCTAGTAAAGATTCACAAGGATGCATATGACTTAGGGTAACGAAAGAGACTATACAAAAATTCAATTTTGATTCTTACCTAAAATAGATAACAATTTATTATATAAAGACTAAGTTTAAGAATGAATAAAAATGATAATCCTAAAACTTATAGACTACTTAGTCTCTCCAAATATATTTCAAATATTTTTCTTTTTATGGATTTTGTGGGTATAATCCGCTGAAAACCCTCACGAGACAACACTCGTCCTCTAGGGTAACCTAGAGGTTTAACGGCTTGTTGCACATGCTAAGTGCAATCGTGATTCCTACGAAAGTGAGTTAGCTAGATTAGTTTTTCCTTTCTTATTCATTTTGATTTTTACTCGAGGACGAGCAAAAAGATAAGTGTGGGGGTGTGATAGGTAGTAAAAAATGCATATTCATCACTACATTTACTATCATGTTTCCTATTTATTCTTTTAATTACTAAAGTTTTGTTATTTAATGTGTGCAGGCCTTGAGTAATTATTTAAATAAAAGAATAAAGCCTAAATGAAGCCCAGAAGCCCAAAAAGCCCATGTGCAAGCCCATGTGCAAAAGTTGTAGTAATTTAGAAGTTTCATATTATCTAACCTAATCTAAACTTAGATTTTTAAACTCTTTATTTAAAATCTAAGTGAGGAAAAGGAAGGATAAGAAAGAACTCCTAATTGCTAAAAGAAGAGGAAAAGGATGGACTTCTACTCAACCCTAGTTACTTGTAGGACAAGGTTAAAGATAAAAGGAGAAGAGTGCAAAGATAGAAATTCGTTTCAAAAAGATTTGGATTTATGATAACTTGCTTCCCAAGTTATCTCGAATTTTCAAAATAAAGAGTCGGTATGCAAAATCCAGAAGAATATACCCAGATGGACGGACCAGAGGAGGCCACGCGCGAAAGCGCGTGGCCAGGGGCTAAGCTACAACCGCAGAAACGCAGCCATAGCCGCGTTTCCGCGGGTGTGTGGATAAGTTAGGGTACCAGATTTTGTGGAGGAGTTGTACCAGAACTCTACTTCTTCCATCTCCTATAAATACCCCTGCAGAGCAACAGAGAGGGCGCATCCAGAGACTGGAACTTAGGATTTTCTTTAGAATTTCTCTTTTCAAATTTCTTGTAATTTTCGTTTCGCTTTTAGCATATTTTGGAGGAGGAGAGGAACATTGTATTTGGAAGTGACATTCAAATAAAGGTTACCTTTTCTTCTTTGCCATTTAATTTTGTCTTTTAATTTTGTTTTATGCTGTGATCTTTTTATTTGTCTTCTTCTCTCTTTCGCAATTCTTCACAATAAACAAAAAATTGAAATATAAGAAAAAGAGATGAATAACTAATTTTAATTTGTGGTTTGCTAATCCCTTAAACAACCCTAGTGTAGTTTAGAAAGTGGATAGATTGATAATCACTTTTAGAAACCCTAGGTTTAAAACAGTTTTCTTGAAGATTAATTGATAGTTAGTTTTTCTAATTTAGGTTACACTTCTAAACGATTCTTCATAAATTCATGCTTAAGAACTTTGATAGCATAACTTTAAGTTAAGACTTTTCTTATGCTATACTTAGAAGTTAGGATGAACACTTGTTGAATTTTTATTAGTGCACACTAGTTAGATTCTAATATCATTTATCTTGCTTGAATTTCTATTAATAACCGAGGATAGATTTTACTTGTTTCAAAATGATATTCACTTTTCAAGACTTGCACTATGGATTGTGGTAGAAGATTAGTAAACTGCATATCTCCAATCAATCATTCAAATCTAATCACTCTCTTTTGTTTTTATTTTCCATTATGTTTGCAAAGGGAAAAAACTTACAAAAAAGAGTTTGAGGAGCTAAATTACAAGTATTCTTAAAAAGATTACAAGTAGATCTCCTCAGAGATTCTGGAGAAGTGTGCCGATAGGAGTCTGGTCAGCGCGCGACCACTTTGTCCCTTTGACGATGCGAGCGATGAGATTCCCTTCTCGCTTGGTTCCGGGAATCAGAGAGTAGAAGGTTGGTAGAACCCTCTTGCTGCTTCTCAAAATCGCCTTCAATTAGGAATTCCTTCTCGCCTGGTTCCGGAGATTCTTTGAGAAGAAGGACGATGTTAGGGTATCAACACCCTGGATAGAGAAAGCGATTCTCTAAAAGATCTCTGAATTCGAGAACGCACGGTGCGTTGTGAAGAAGCCTCTGCTTGCGGAGTCTTCTCTCCTGCGTATCGCCTCAGAAAAGCTCTTCGAAGAAGTCCTTGCGCATGTGCGTAGTCTTCTGCCTCTGGAGCCGGTCTCCTCTCTTGTGCCCCTGACGGGCTATTTATAGGGAGAGCAAGGGTATAATCGTCCCTTGAAAATATAGAAACAGATTGAATCGAATCTGTTCGAATCCGGAAAGTAGCCTTGCTGCGAGGCTAAGATCAGCTTCTGCGAAGCTAGAATTGGCAGGTCGGTTGATCTTCTTGATCCTTTCCATATCGTTGGAGGATTTCCCCTGATCTTCTTACTCGTTTTAGGAGAGTCAAGAGATTGTGGCAATCAACTGCCAAATTTGATCTCTGATTTGATCTTAATTGGATTTGATCTGATTGGATCTGATCTCATCTGGAGATTTGATTGGTCAAAGGTTGACCATAACAGACCAACTGCGGAGTTGCCCGCATTGAGCTCGTAGCGGAGCTAGAGGCGGCTTCTGGCGAAGTCCGAAAGAAACCCTTTGGCGGAGCTGGAAGTCCTCTGTGGCAAAGTTGCGAGTTAGCTTCCTGGCGAGGCTTTGGATGGCTTCGAGGCGAAGTCAAGTGATATTAGCCTCTCAAGCAAGGCGATCCCTTAGGGCTCGTGTGATGCTAAGTGCTAGCACCTTTAGACCTGCTGAGGTCTGTTTAGAAACAATCCGGGTTCACTGTCTGCTTGCTGGATCAGTGGAGTCCAAGTTGCTTCCTTGTCCCTCGGAGATGGGTGAAAACTGGTCTTCAGTTCGTCTGTCTCTTGTCTTTTGTAAATGTCAACAAGTTTAGACATTGTTCGGACCAATAAGAATCTTGTCTTTTTTAAGTGTCAACAAGACCCCTTCAAAGTTTTCGAAAGTCTGCAATAGCTCAGACTTTGAAATACTTTGAACTGCTTTGATCGGTGGTGTGTGGAGTATGAACGTCGCCATGATGGTTGAGTTCAGCTTCGCTTTGAATCCTGCTTTGGGATGTAGATTCACCGAGGAATCATGTAGATTCGCGTCTGGGTAGCTTTGCGGCTAGGTAACTTCACATCTGGGCTTCTGGAGATACGTTCACCCTGGAGCGTTTGTCGTTTTTCCCGAGGCCAACTGCCGTGGGCCAGTTACGAGGAGGATTACTCCTTTCTTCGTGCTGATCGAGGGAGATATTCTCCGATTTGCACGTTTCCAAGGGAGGATATTCCCTTTCTTCAAGGCACAATGAGTGCCTTTATGAGGGAGACGTTTCTTCCTTTGCACGGTTCCAAGGGAAACCGTCCCTTTTCTCAAGGCGTCGTAAATGCCTTGAATGTGCTCATGCTTCCACGCTTGAGGCGGCAGCGCTCAGGCCATGAGGCCTATAAATAGGACACTTGAGGTCCTCTGAAGAGAAGTGATCTGCTCTTCTCCTCTTCTCTTAGTTTAGAGAGATACTCAGATCTCTGAAGTAGTGGGAATGCCCACTCTGGTCATTATCCGACCAAGGACCGGTAAGTCTTGATCATTCAACGACTTCACCAACTTTAGGGAGTTCATCTCCCTTAATTCAGCTTTAACGGCTGCTTTGGGGATTAGTTTCCCTTGTTCTTCATCTTGCAATTGGCTGATTGCATGTTAAGGATTTCAGCATAGCTTCCCCGGTTGAAGCTTTACTTTTAAGCAGGAGGAACAACTTGGGGCAGCTGATGTGTGTCCCAGAGGCTATTGGCAGCCTTTTATCCGAGATGATTCGTTCTAAGGTGAGGCTGGTAGCCGCTTATCCGAGATGATCCACTTCGGGAAGGCGGATGTCACACCTGTGAGATCACTGACATCACTGCCAATTCCCATTATAGGTGATCTATCGTGTTGGCGGTGATAAGTTCATTGCCAATTTTCATCAAAGGTGATCCAGCTTCCTGGTGGCAAAATCTGCCATTATATGAAAAATTATGGCCCTGTCCTCTGGCACAACTGGTTACGGCCTTGTGCAGGAGGAAGGCCTTTCGTGTCCAGTTGGTCTGGCTTGAAAGCAGATAAAATCACTTGTATGCCTTTTGCGTAAATGATCTTGCTGAGCAACTGAATCTGTTGTATGAAATACAACTTTGATGTAATATCAATATACCTTTGCTCTTAAATCAATGAAAGTTCATTTTCTGCTCATCTGATTTTTGCCTGTCTTCATTGAGAATTTGGCCATAGCGGGGCTAAACTCTGTGCAGAGTTAAGGACAGGGTCCTTTTTTGAATGAGCTTCGCGTGAAACTGGCATGTCGGCGAACTGTGCCTTTAGTGGGCTAAGGCAATCTTTTTGGCGAAGTTCTTGATGAACTTGTGCGAAGTCCGCACTTTGGCTCATGGCGAAGTTAGCCCTTAGTGGCTGAATCAGCGCTTCTCGGGAAGGCACTTTAGGCGGCGTTTTGAATTAATTTGAAACGACAGCCTGTACTCTTTTCGAGGCGTCGTTTCAGGCGCTGATTGACCTATAAAAGCCCGATCGGGCTGAGAAAGAACAGATCTTTTTTTTTCCTTGAAATTTTTAAAGACCTTTGATTCTTCTTCTTCCTCTTTCCTCTCCATTCAAAAAGTTTGAAAGCTTCCGTAGTTTTTCAATGACGCCCAAGAGACGAGCGGGGAAAGAAGTAGCAACTTCTGCAGCGGAGGGTCCTTCTCCTCCTCCGGTCATCGAGCGACCAGTCCCCGGTAAGGGACTTCCCCTTTTGATTAGAGCCGATATTTGGCTATATTTGGATGAATCGAGAACGATCGAGCATGATCTGTTATTGTTAGGGAATCTATTTCCCTGAATTTCCCTTATTTTCTTGGACGGAGAACTAAGAACTGAACAGTTCTTGTCTAAGCTTCCGTACGAAGCTATTGCTTGGGCTGTCTTCGTCCTGTTGAGGAACAGGATACGGGTCTGTCCCTTCGATCATGGCCGTCAAGAATGATTTTTGACCATAATGCCCTTTTGATGACGTCAGCCCTTAGGGCTATACCACTTTCTGCTTAAGCGAAGTTAATATTTGGGCATTTTCTGCAAAATGCAGACTTGTCCGCGAGATTAAGCTTTGTTGAAGCTATCGCCTTGCTGGATTTACTCACCGGGCGAGATTATGCCTTGGTGAAATTTATGTCTTCATGTTCGCTTGGCTAGTGAACTAATCAAAGTTCGTCTTGTTCTTGCAGTGCACTATACTCCTGGTCCTTCAAACAACCTATTCGGGATGACCAGAGGAGCGGATGGCAACATCAGCCTGCAATTTCAAGGGTAGGCCTCTCTGTTTAGTGAGCGAAGCTCCATCGCTCGGGACACGCTCATTCATAGTGGTGATCAATATACCACGAGGAGTATCCTGACCACAGCTCCTCTTGAAGACATTGACCGTCAGACTTATAGGAAGCCTGACTTCATGTTTGGGGACGCCGCGCCAGATCCTGATCACCAACTACATGCAGGAGAAGGGCAATGGATCTTCCAGTTGGACAATGAGAAGTTTTACCTTCCATCCAACAAGCGGCATTTCTCTCTGTCTTCCTTCCAGTGTGCGACACAGGCTCGGAAGATGGCATGGGATGTGAGCCGAAATACCAACTCCGTCCACATAGGGAGATTGATGGTTCAGTCCCCTGGTTATGCAAGAGCGGGGCCTCCTCGTTGCATAATGGGTCTACATCCCGGGAATGTGTCGCGAGACATCCCAATGGGAGAAAATCCTGCAGTGGCGTTGACCTTTGGCAACCAATTCTTCAAGGTTAATGGGAACTACCCGGCCACTGATTTCAGGGCTCCAGGTTGGATTCACCCTCCGAAGACGTGGTGGGCGGATTTGACTACCTACATCCTTGCTCATTTCGAGGAGGATTTGGAGAGGCTGAACCTCTATGAGGCCGTCAGGGCGACCTGCTACGGTATTGAGATGAACGTGGCATGCTTCTACGCCATCTTTGAATTGTATTGCCCAGCTTCAGGGACTTTCTTCACCCCTGTCGGTGAGTTAGGTATGGCCTTACATGAGATGTGGGAAGTCTCTGCTCTGCCTTTTGGGTCTCTCCCATATGAAGAATACTTTCCGTGCGAGGCGGAGTTGGCTCTTCTGGAGAAGCAGGAGCCTGCCTTGTTCGAGACCTACAGGGAGTTAATGTGCCACTGTACATTTGCTCCAGTATGCATGGGGGCAGTAAGGGAACCTCCTGTAGCTTGAAGAGCTGGGGAGATTATTTGTTCCCAGATATGGAGAGCACTCCTGAAGCGGCTCATCGTGGAGTTGCTGATGAAGACATCTTTGATCGGATGCAAAAGCACTCCCAAGGGGATCTAGTTGTGAAGGAAGACGATGGTCCCTATGGACAGGGTGATGTCCTCCGGAGCTTCCATCATCAGGCTCGCAGGCCGATGTCCCGGGAGGCACTTCTGGCTGGTTTCTTAAAAGTCTGGCTGAAGAGGTGCGTGGTGCCGTCTTCTTCGAGTTACATCGTTCATCCAAATGTTTTGCTGCCCGCTGTTCGTTTGGTTCATGGTCGCCGTCTGGGTCTTCTCCCGGCCATGGTGTGCTGCATCCAAAGAGGCCTTCGTGCATTGATGGAGGCTTTTTGCAGGCCACCAACGACGAAGCGTGGAAAGGGGACCATTTCGCCCCGCGACGGACCTAACCCCAGAATAGGCCTGCCGTATACTTACTTGATGGCGTGGTTCGCCCTGCATTGTCCTTCTTTAATTGAAGCTGGAGAGGATCCCCCGCAAGATGTTCGAATGGCGCTCCTCCGCCGATTCGAAGGATGCTCATGGCAGAAGACTTACGTGGCTGAGGCCCGTAAATTAGTACGTCGCTATGACGTCTATAGTCTCTTCCGCTGTTTTCCCCGTATTCGGGGTGCAGGCTATGGGGAAGAGTTCAAAGATGCGGGGGAGGGGCAGTCGTCCCTGAGCCGGGGAGTTTTTGAGTGGCTGGTCAGCATCCGGCCTTCGCATCTATTATACCGGAGCGGAGATAGCTGCTATTTGGAGCCTTACGTCCCAAGTCGGTTTGCCCGACAGTTTGGATATGACCAACTGTACGTGGGCAACCCGAATCTCAATCTGGCTTTCATGGGGAGCCTTATTGATGGAGCCCGTGCTTGGCAATTTTTTACTGTAGGCGGTACTGGGGCGCGGCTGCGTACGCCGTTGAAGAGTCCCAATCTTCTAATGACCCTGTGCTTCTGTCAGTGGTATGCCACTTCCAACTCCACACCTCTCGAATTCAAGGTCAACAATTCTGGTGTGAAGTTAATTTCTCAGCGGCTGAGACGGAAGGCTTCTGAGAAAAGGGAAGGCAAAAGGGTTGCACCCCAGGTATAGAGGAGTTTGTTGCTGTGGAAGACAGCGAGGCCTCAGATGCCGAGAGTCCTCGCTTCGAGGTGGGAGCGGGGGCTGAGACTCCTGCAACTGGCTCTGGTGTGATGAGGACGGCTCCCCGTCATTGTGTAGAAGAAGTGGAGGAAGAGGATTCTGAAGTCCACTTCAAAAGAAAGCAGGAAGGTAGCTCTCGTAGGAAATCGTTGGCGAAGAAGCCCCGCCGCCAAGCTCCTACGATTGTCGTAGAGGGTCATCCCTCTATAGCGATCCCTCCTGCTGCCCCATTAGCGGCTGAACCGTCAGTTGCTGAACCGACTAGCGGTGAATTTGCTCCAGGTCTGGAAAGATTAACCCCGTCCATATAATACGCCTTTTTGTATGTTCCCATTGACTTATTATCAATTCTTCTTGATTGTAGGAGCTGAGGCAGCTGGAGAGCAAGGGGAACATTATGATCCCCTATTTACTTATGGAACTGAAGCTGGTTCTTTTGCCCGTCCGGAGGAGTCCGGAGGTGATGTGGCCGACATTGGTCCCTCGGGCGCTGGGACTTCTAAAGGAAGTCCTGTGGCATCGAGCTCTATTGGGTGGTCCACAGGATACTCGACAAGCGAAAGCGGGCCGGCTATTCGTGCTGATTCTGTTAAGAATTTTCCGATGGAGCCCCTGGAGACTGATGTGGCTGACGAGATGTTTGAGGCGACATCATCCTTTGGTATTGTCCTAACCTCTTGGCTTCTTTGCCATGTAGTGTCCCGACTAACCGCAGTCTTGTTACAGGTGTTCGGCTTCAAGATGCATCAGCTTTAAGAGAGCCAGAAGATTTCCCCGAAGGGTCAAGGGGTGACATGAGCGCTTCGACCGCGGCGGATGCTGCTGTGCTGGATGCGCTGTACGGTGACCTGCCTTCTTATCGGCCCAAGTCAGCCGAAGGACCAGAGGTTGAAGGGGGAGCAGTTCCGGAGGTGTCCTCACTCCCAACTATATCAACGAGTGAGGTGCCGACAATTTTGCCAAGTGTGGAGCTGAGGGTGATTACAAGCCCTACTTCCCCAACTCTGGTAGTTGAGCCTGCTGTTCAGGAGATGGTTGTCAGTCCTACCTCAGCGGTGGCTAGCGCACTGATTTCCATGAAGACTCCGCAGAGATCACTGACAATCTGCCCTGCTGTTGATGTTCCCATTGCTCCTTCCACGATAGTGTCGACCAGGCTGGCGGATTTCTCTGAGGTTACCTCTCTACCAGAAGTAGCTGAGGTTGAGAACGACTATATAGGTGACCTCGTCGATAGCTTTTATAAAGGCTTAGGGCGAACTATCGACCTGGTTTTGAAGGGCTCGATAATGCCGTTCTCAAAGTTAAAGGTGGTCCTCTCCCGTGGCATCGAAAGTATTCGGGATTTTGAGGGGTATCACCAGGCTACTGCTTTGGAACTCCTGGTGGATGAATTTGAGAAGGATGTAGAGGAATGGCGCCGTCTCCGCTGTTCGGACCTGGAGTCTTTAGTTGATGAGCGGTTCGCGCGTCTTGTCGCTCAAAAGCACGAGGTCCGGCTTGCCGCTCAAGAGGCTGCTAAGGCTGTCTCTTCTGACTTGAAATCCTTGGAAACAAGGCAGGCAGAGGTCGGAAATGCGATTGACGCCTCCACCAGTGCTCTTCTTGATGCTAAAGACAAGATTGGGAAGGCTGAGGAAATGATCAGGAAAGCAAATCTTATTTTATCCAAGGCTAAACTGGTGCGTCTTGAAGAAACTGCGCGGCTTGAGCAGTTTAAGGCTCAAAATGAAGAGCTCTCACAGCAGGGATTGTCACAGAGGGCAACTTTGGCGCAGGTTGAAACTCGTCTGACCCAGGCAATGGATTTCAATAAGGCCGAGCTGAGGTCGCAAGCGCTTGCCCAGGCTGCTGATGACAGGAGGACGAGGCTGGACTCCCTTGGAGAGCAGCTCAGATCTTACAGTGTGCGCCTGTAGCTCCATGTACTTTATTCTTTTGGAATGAATGAAAAATTTTCCTTCTTTTATCGAATCTCCAATCTTGTTCTTCTTTTTGAATTGCGATTCCAAATTGTATTGCAATTTCTTGAGAACATAGTTCTTGTTGGGTTGGATGATGAGACTCAGCTATCTGTCAGTTCAGAGGTCGCGATGACATAACTGGTTGAGACGCCACCGAGCCCGAAACCGGTCCTTGTCGGATCGAAAAATGAGACCTGTCTTTTGTAAATGTCAACAGGGCTCAGAATTGAGACTCAGCTGTCTGTTGGTTCAGAGGTCGCAATGACATAACCATTTGAGATGCCAGTAAGCTCAAGGTAGGTGATACTTGTCTTTTGTAGATGTCAACAAGTATCGAGACCTGTCTTTTGTAAATGTCAGCAGGGCTCGGGGTTAAGACTTAGTTGTCTGCTGGTTCAGAGGTCGCAATGACATAACCGACTGAGACGCCACCAAGCTTCAAAAATTGGTGATACTCGTCTTTTGTAAATGTCAACGAGTATCAAGACCTGTCTTTTGTAAATGTCAACAGGGCTCGGAGTTGAGACTTGTCTTTTGTAAATGTCAACAAGCTCAAAATTCAGACTTAGTTGTCTGCTGGTTCAGAGGTCGTAATGACATAGCCGAATGAGACGCCACCAAGCTTCAAAAATTGGTGATACTTATCTTTTGTAAATGTCAATAAGTATCGAGACCTGTCTTTTGTAAATGTCAACAGGGTTCAGGGTTGAGACTTGTCTTTTGTAAATGTCAACAAGCTCGAAATTGAGACTTGGCTGTCTGCTGGTTCAGAGGTCGCAATGACATAACCGAATGAGACGCCATCAAGCTCAAGGTTGGTGATACTTATCTTTTGTAAATGTCAATAAGTATCGAGACCTGTCTTTTGTAAATGTCAACAGGGCTCAGGGTTGAGACTTGTCTTTTGTAAATGTCAACAAGCTCGAAATTGAGACTTGGCTGTCTGCTGGTTCAGAGGTCGCAATGACATAACCGAATGAGACGCCACCAAGCTCAAGGTTGGTGATACTTATCTTTTGTAAATGTCAATAAGTATCGAGACCTGTCTTTTGTAAATGTCAACAGGGCTTCGGGTTGAGACTTGTCTTTTGTAAATGTCAACAAGCTCGAAATTGAGACTTGGCTGTCTGCTGGTTCAGAGGTCACAATGACATAACCGAATGAGACGCCACCAAGCACAAGGTTGGTGATACTTATCTTTTGTAAATGTCAATAAGTATCGAGACCTGTCTTTTGTAAATGTCAACAAGGCTAAAGGTTGTAATGGAATTTGGGAGGAGGTCTCGTTTTCTCGAGGAGAAACGAGGAAATCACTGTCATAGGTTTAGTGTTAACGTAACAGCGAAGTGTGTATGTGGTCTTACCATTCTATGGGTGAGAATTGGTAAGTGATTTTGGAGGTCTCGTTTTCACAGGGAGAAACGAGGAAATCACTGTCATAGGTTTAATGTTAACGTAATAGCAAAATGTATATGTGGTCTTACCATTCTGTGGATGAGAATTGGTAAGTGATTTTGGAGAGGGAATCAAATGGGAATAGGTCCCTTAGGATTTTTAGCAAATCCTCAGCTATCAACGAGTTTGATATGCCTTTACCAACTACCGTTTGAGTTGGGCTAGCCATGCTATTCCCCTCAGCATGATGAGTTGTCGAGGATTTATGTTGGGCTTATAGGCCAACATTTTCCTCTATCCTTAATTGTTAAGGATGTCGGATTATCTGGTTAATATATGCATAACCTCGATTCTCCTTCGGGACAGCCAATGCGTGACCAGGTTCCTACTGGTTTACGGTTGTATTATCTCACTTGGAGGAAGAGAAAGGCTCTCTTTGTGTGTACTTTGGACACGAAGATCTTGATCAGAGGTGTAATGTTAACTTGATCATGAGAAGGATCCTTGATTAAGGATAATACTTCTTTAAGAACTTGCCATTGATCGGCATCATGAGTAGGTCGCCATATGAAGTCATGAGGCGGTACGCTCCGTTTGAATAGACTGTTTCTATTACAAACGGTCCTTCCCATTTAGGCTGAAATTTGCCCTTGGTCTTGTGCGTCATAATCATTAGTCGTCTGACGGCTAGAACCAGGTCTCCTTTTTGGAAAACTCTCTGTTTGACCTTCTTATTGAAGGCTTTTGAGATTCGAGCTTGATATAGCTCAATATGCTGCTGAGCTTGTAGTCGCTTCTCATCTAGGGCTTCGAGCTCTTGAAAGCGCAACCGATCATTGTCCTCTAATGTGATCTTAGTGGTCAGAGTGACTCGCAATGATGGCATCTGGATTTCTAACGGGATGACTGCTTCGCACCTATATACCAGGGAAAAAGGCGTATTGCCTGTCGGTGTTCGAACCGTGGTTCGGTATGCCCAAAGACATTCACCAAGCTTTTCGTCCCAATCTCGCTTGTTCGAGGAGACGAATTTCTTGAGTAGCTTGATGATCGTTTTGTTGAATGCTTCCGCCAAGCCGTTAGCGGCGGGATTATAGGCAGTTGAAGCCACATTCTAAATTCGGTATTTATCGCAGAACCGATAGAATACTTGGCTTATGAATTGGGGACCGTTGTCGTGGATGATCCTCCCAGGGACACCAAATCGATAGATGACATGGTGCTTGATGAAGTTAACCACATTAGAGGTTTTGACTTCAACCAGTGGTATAGCTTCCGCCCACTTTGAAAAGTAGTCGGTTATTGCCAGGATAAACCGGTGTCCTTTTGTCGAAGAGGGGCTGATTGGCCCTACGACATCGATTCCCCATGCTTCAAATGGCAATAAAGCAACAGTCGGGTGGAGCAACTCTGAAGGCTGGTGTATGAAATCTGCATGGATTTGACACGCTTTACACCTTCGTGCATATTGGATGGCATCAGCTATCATAGTTGGCCAATAGTATCCAAGTCTGTGCAACCTGTCCTTAAGTTTTGGACCTGGCTGATGAGCGCCGCAAATGCCATCGTGCGCTTCTTGGAGCGCTCCCTGTGCCTCTGAATGAGAAAGGCAACGGAGGAGGAGACCGTCATATGAACGACGGTAAAGTGTCCTCAAAGTCGGATCGTAGTAGAACCGGAGAGACCTTCGTCTGACGGACGCCGCTTCTTTAGGATCGTCTGGAAGCAGACCGTGCAAAGCATAGTCAATGAGAGGAAAGTGCCAGTCTCTTGGTTCAAGATCCGTGGAGACATTATAGGCTTCTCGAGTTCTTAGCAAGTGCTTGGAGCATACAAGATGTCGAGTTGCGACTGTGAGATGATACTCGGTGTCGGCTGGCAAGGCTAGTGTTGTAGCTAATGCAGCAAGAGCGTCCGCCTTGGTATTCTGAGATCGAGACACGTGCCCGATGTAGAAACCTTCAAATAGGTTGGCCAATTCAACGGCCGTGTGATAATAAGGCACCAAGTCCTCATGGCGGACTTCGTATTCGCCTTTAACCTGATTGATGATCAGTTTTGAATCGCCATAAGCTTCGAGGTAGCGTACCCCCATTCCATGGGCGAGTTGAAGACCGATGAGCAGAGTATTATATTCTGCTACATTGTTGGAGCATGATTCTGTCAAAGAAAATGCTCTGGGAAGAACATGGTTCTGCGGGGAGATAAACACAACCCCCACTCCGGCAATAATCTTGCCTTTAGGGCCCATTTGCGATGCTCCATCGAAGAACATCTGCCACACTTCCTCTTCTGAGGTTGCATAAGACTCGAAAACTTCATCAGGGATATCTTCGTGAAGTTTTGAATGTTCCGGAACTGGATGAGCAGCCAAGAACTCTGCAAGGGCCTGGCCTTTAACCACCTTCTGAGGGGTGAAGATCATGTCGTATTGAGACAATAAAAGTGCCCACTTAGCCAATCTTGAATTCAATGATCCTGGCTTCGTCATAAGAAGACGCAATGGGTTTACTCTGGAGATGACATGTATGGTCTGGCCGACCAAATAATGTCGTGTCTTTTGAAAAGCGAAGACGAGAGCTAAACACTCTTTCTCGATAGGGTTGTAGCGAGATTCCGCTCCTATGAGAGTTCTGCTCAGATAATAAATGGCCTGCTCGTGGCCATTGTCGTCCTTTTGAGCGAGGAGGGCACCGAGGGAGTAATCCAGAGCTTTTACATAAAGCAAAAATGGTTTCCCTGATGTAGGGGTCACTAAGACTGGAGGCTTTGTGAGGTACCTCTTGATGTCTTCATAAGCTTCCTGGCAAGCTTGATCCCATACGAAGGAAGCACCCTTTTTCATGAGTCGGGTGAACGGCTGACAGCGGCCTGAGAGATTTGTAATGAATCTTCTGATATAAGCCAGCCTGCCTTGCAAGCCTCTAAGCTCTTTGAGATTTCTCGGTGGATGCATGCTCTGAATGGCCTTGACTTTGTCTGGGTCTAGATGAATCCCTTTTGATGTGACAATGAACCCAAGGAACTTGCCACTTGACACTCCCAAGAAGGATTTTGTCGGGTTCATTTTCAGTTGATGAGCCTGCATTATGTCGAACATCGTTCTCAGGTCGCGAAGATGTTCATTCTTGTTGCGGCTTTTGACGACAATGTCGTCGACATAGCATTCCACCGTTTTTCAGAGATGATCGCGGAAGATCGTACTCATTGCCCGCTGGTAGGTTGCTCCGGCGTTCTTCAATCCGAAGGGCATTACAGTGTAGCAGTATACCCCCAATGGTGTTCGGAACGAAGTATGCTTCTCGTCGTCGGGATACATCTTAATCTGGTTGTATCCTGAAAAGCCGTCCATGAAAGACATTCTTTCGAACGCGCATGTGTTGTCAATCATGACGTCGGTGATGGGCAGTGGGAATTCGTCTTTGGGACAGGCCGTATTGAGATCACGGTAGTCGATGCATATCCGTATTTTCCCGTTCTTCTTGAGGACGGGGACGATGTTAGCTACCCAATCTGGATGTTGTTCCTCCCGGATGAAGCCACATGCAATGAGCTTGTGAACTTCGGCTTCAATAGCTTCCATAATGTTCGGTCAAAACCGACGTTGTTGCTGCTTGACTGGCTTGACGTCGGGCTTGATGTTTAGACGGTGCATAGCGACCTGTGGATCAAGTCCGGGCATATCTTTGTAGCTCCATGCGAAGACATCTATATACTCTTTTATGAGCATTATCAATTCTTCCTTTTCTATAAGTGATAGGCTTTCACTTATAAAGATGGGTTTGGGATGATCTTGACTTCCCAGGTTGACCTGCATCACCTTGTCTTCAGTAGGTGGCTCGCGCAGTTCGAATCTCTTTTCCCACTAGAGGTTTAATTGCTGGGCCCATGGTTCCTCATCAACAGCTTCTGCGGGCTCCAATTGACTGCTTGAAGTCATATTGACAGTGAGGTCTTCGAACATTCCTCCTACACTGATATCCGAGTCCCACTCGGAGGATGAGGCCGAATGTGATGGAATTGATCCATCGTCCTTGGTTTGAACCGTTGCTGACGATGTGGGTGTAACATACCCTAACCCCCAGTGTGTACTATCATAGTAATTTGCAGGCTTCCCTTTGAGCACAAAGTTTCGCATCAAACCGCACCTTCCTTTTCCGAAATTCAGGCCTGCTCCATGCTTCAAGTCGTATCCCATTTTCTTCATAATGTGACGTGCCGGCTGCGCGTAATGGAAGAACTGTTGAGTATCTGAACCTGAACTTGAATCTGCAACTGTAGGTCCCCGTGGTTGGGTTCTACCGAAGATTATCGGTAACTGCCCTTCTTTGGATGGCAGGATCACCAAAACGGCTCCTTCTGCGGATTCCATGGGCGTGCTTGCCGCACTGGGTTTATGTAAAGGCATGTGTAGAGAGCTATCCGTAATGGATTTAAACAGCCCAACACTCGCAGGATAATCGAAAGAAATATTATCATTAATTACCCATTCACCTTCATCCTCTGAAGGAGTATTACATTGGGGATTATTGAGACATGCTATAATTGGTTCACCAATCAGAATGGCTGGCATGCCTGCTTCGGATTCTGAATCCGCCTCATTGCCACTTTCATCATCGTCTGGCAATGGTTCTTTAGGTGTTTCACTGGCCTTTTGATACAGGAGAGCGTCAGTGAAGTAATTTTCCACCCCTTTGAATGGTTGCTTCTCAGCAAAGACAGTTCGTACTGTCGAGTCATCTTCAACATATTTGAAGCATTGGTGCAGAGTAGAGGGAACGATCCAGTTGGCATGGATCCATGGCCGTCCCAGAAGCAGGTTATATGATGTGTCAGCGTCAATGACATAGCATGTCACTTCTGACTTCAGGCTCCCGATTCTGCAACGGAGTCGAATTTTCCCCAGTGGATGACTGCTCCCGGCGTTGAAACCGTATATTGTAGTAGTGGTTGCGGACAACCTATACAGCGGTATGCCGAGGAAGTAGAGAAGCCTTTTGGGGATGATGCTGAGTGCGGACCCCAGATCGACTTGTATTCTTTCGATGCACGTTGAACCGATATATCCGGTGTAGTACAGAGGTCGATTGTGCTTGTTGTCTTTGAGAAGCATATCTTCCACCGTGAATATAATAGCGGGCACCTTTGATTGTGCATGATGACATTCTGGGCAAGGAGACTGAACGTCTTCGTTAGGGACCTCAGGCATGCATGTCAGAAAGGATTCTGAATTGGCTAGCGCATCCCTGAGTGCTTCTCTTGTCTCTTTTGAGAGGCGAAGGAGCTCGTGTATAGTGATACGAGCTGGGATATTGGCCAGTTGAGCCAATATGTCAAACCGAAAGGGCGTATCAAACCCCTGACCTGACGGTTTCTTCAACACGTGGTCAAATCGTACCTCCTTAGGCTTTTCTTTTCCCTTGGTTGGAATTGAAGTGGATGCTGGTACTTGTACTGACGTCGTTTGCTGTTGTGTCTCGTCAGTAGACTTTTCATACTGCTTCAAGTATGATTTTCCGGATCGGGTGCCCGTCTGTTGAGGCGTATCGGCTTGCGCCGTGCAAGCAAGCTTTTCCCCTTCTGAATCGCTGAGATAAGCTGATGTAAAGTTCCCATCGTCTGGCAGGATGGAAATGACATTGCAAGATTTGCCCTTTGACTTGGGCTTCTTTGAATCCCACTGCACATCTTGGACGAGGTCTGGGTGTATCCACATGACTTCTCCTGTCTCCAATGTTAAGGGAACAAGCCCCTTATTGTTTTGAGTTGTAGCTGGAGGATGCTTGACGTCCAACCGTGGAGCGAGGACTGGATAAGTTCTGTCAGGAACTGTGACCTTTGGAGTTTTGCCGAACTCGAGGGTCACCATATTGGCAGTGACTTTCTTCTGCTCCGTCTTCAACGTCAGAACCCGGGCATCGACCAGGGCTTGTATTCTGTCCTTGAGGACATAACACTTGTTAGTAGGATGGTGGATCATCCTGTGGTAGAGGCAGTATTTAGGGTCGTTTGTGCGCCCTATCTCATTGGGACGCCGAGCATCTGACAGTTTCATTTTGTTCCCTTTGTGGAGCAGATGGAATATCGTGACCACCTGATCGTCTTTGAAGGAGTACTGCTTTGGAGGGAACTTAGGCTCCTGATTGTTGAAGTCGCTCTTCTTGGCCTTCGACTGCACATCTCCGGATAACTCCACAGACATAGTCTCTTTGCCTTTAGCTTGAGAAGATTGCGGTAGGTCGCTACGCCCTTTGTTGTTCATCCCCTACTTGCCTCTAGGGGCGGATGGTTCGAACTTTTTAGCCGACTTCTCGGCTATCTCTGCTTGTTCGACCAATTCCTTCCAAGTGTGGGCTTTGACAGCCCCATGCGAACTTCCACTTGGTCTAAAAATTGTGTCTGCATGTCTGTAGGAGCATGGGTAGTGGCATCCCTGCTGGGCACATCAAGGATAAGTTTCTGAACCGTTCAATGTAGTCACGGACAGATTCGCCCTTCCTCTGCACAGTGGAGAGGAGCTTGTCCATGGTTACTTCGGTATCGTCCTCATAGAAGTGAGAGAGGAACCGAGTTTCCAGGTCGATCCAGGAGTTGATAGAGCCCGGGGGAAAACTTCGGAACCAGTCAAATGCCACCCCGTTTAAGGTGCCAATGAACAGCCTAGCTATGATGGCGTCATTGCTTATAACATTACCAGTCTGAGACCGGAAATAGTAGATGTGCTGGTTTGGCGAGCTCTTTCCGTCATAGGTATGCAACGTTGGTGGTTTGAACTTCGGTGGATATGGCACCGAATCCCACTCCAGCGGATAAGGACGGACTGCCCCTACCTTCTTTAATTCATCCCTCTGAGCTAAGAATGCGATTTGAGCTTGGAGGCCCTTAAGAACTTCGGCGTCTAGGGAAGAACCCTCCTTGGATTTCTCCGGCTTTGGTTGCTCATTGCTGAAGCGTTCCTCCTCATCGTGATTGCTCCCGGCATCATTGTCATTCCGATTGCTGAGGAGTCGAGCAAGCATCTGTTGAATATTATCCAAGGCTTCTTGCTGGGTTTTGGAAGTTTGCTCTTGAGCTTCCAGGCGTCGACGAAGGTCGTCGTTAACATTATCAGCCATATTGACTGATGCTCTGTCTGTTCGCACCGAGCTAACTGTCGCCGAAGAGGCGTATCCACTATCTTCATCTTCTCCGTCCGATGATTGGAGTGATCTCCTGGGCTCTGGCGAGGCTAGGGCCGTCGAGGAGGAAGGCTGTTCATAACTGTAGGGTATCGCCACCCTAGATCTGGTGTTTCGGAAAACACCTTCTTCATGCACCAAGACTTCGCCTAAGCCTGGGCTATAATCTGGATCTGGGGAGCTGTAGGGGGTGTCAAATGCTTATCTTCCCCTGCGTAACTCTCGTCCTCTTCTGGTCATGTTGACGGATGCAGAGGGTGGATCTCGCGAGACGCTCCTTCTGCGATGCTTCATAGGGAGATGTACAGACAGCCGATCAAAGACCGTTCGTCGGCCTGGAGAAGTGGCAGGGATTGGTCCCAGCCGGCAATGGACTGAGTGGACGGTCACCAGCTGGCATCCCCTTTGTTGACAACAGGGGGAAGTAGTTCAAAAAGACACCGACTTCCGTTTGTTCGCCAAGAATTCCCGCAAGTCAGGCCCATGGGAGTCTACATAATCCTGCGTAAAGGCTCTTTTGGATCGCACATAGGATGATGTCCTGCTTCTTTTATCCCTGCAGATGGGGTTAGCACTGAATAGTGCTTTGGTTCTAGCTTCGCCACAAAGCGCAGGCTTAGCGCTTGACGAACTGGAGAGCGGAGCACGCTGCGGTGCTTTACCCACTATGCCGCTGCAAAGGCAATTAGCCTTAGATGGTACTTTGGCTTCAGCTCCGCGGTCACGGACGCAGTGAGTATGCTGTGGTACAGTAGCTTCGCTCATAAGAACGATGCTGGTACATGGCATTGCTGCTCTTGAATTGGGCGACGGTATGATTGCCGTCTTGACTTTATGATTGGAGCAGACAGGCATCTTGCCTTTTTCTTCGCGAGAGAGGCGGGGTTTAGGCGTAGCTACGCCTAAAGCTTCGGTTGGAGACTTCTGTTTAGGCTTCCATACCCGTCTTGGCAGAGGAGACTTAGGTTCATAAGGAACCTGATTAGCCACACGCGGGGCTGAGGGGTGTTGGCGGAATTCTGCTTCCGGCTTCTGCTTTGAAACCTTGGTCGTGGATACCTTCCTATGCTTCCGTGCTCGAAGCATTGGGCCACCCCCAGAGAGGACTTCTTCAAATCTCCCTTGATCGAACTGGACAACCAAGTTCTCGAGAGTGCAGGACTTGGGCTGCGGGCGTGCTTCCTTGTTGCGCCAGAGGACCGCAACAGGTTCGCAGAGAACCTTTTCTGTCTCCGCAGAGACTTTCCTTGAAGATTTAGCCAGAGAAGCTCTGGCTGCACCGGCTTTTCTGAATTCAGAGTTAGACCCGAAGGTCTGTTCGTCGCATTGTGACACTTGATTCTTGGCAGTGGAGAATTTCATCCCCAGCGGAGTCGCCATCTTGTTTTCCATTATGTTTGCAAAGGGGAAAAACTTACAAAAAGAGTTTGAGGAGCTAAATTACAAGTATTCTTAAAAAGATTACAAGTAGATCTCCTCAGAGATTCTGGAGAAGTGTGCCGATAGGAGTCTGGTCAGCGCGCGACCACTTTGTCCCTTTGACGATGCGAGCGATGAGATTCCCTTCTCGCCTGGTTCCGGGAATCAGAGAATAGAAGGTTGGTAGAACCCTCTTACTGCTTCTCAAAATCGCCTTCAATTAGGAATTCCTTCTCGCCTGGTTCCAGAGATTCCTTGAGAAGAAGGACGATGTTAGGGTATCAACACCCTGGATAGAGAAAGCGATTCTCTAAAAGATCTCTAAATTCGAGAATGCACGGTGCGTTGTGAAGAAGCCTCTGCTTGCGGAGTCTTCTCTCCTGTGTATCGCCTCAGAAAAGCTCTTCGAAGAAGTCCTTGCGCATGTGCGTAGTCTTCTGCCTCTGGAGCCGGTCTCCTCTCTTGTGCCCCTGACGGGCTATTTATAGGGAGAGCAAGGGTATAATCGTCCCTTGAAAATATAGAAACAGATTGAATCGAATCTGTTCGAATCCGGAAAGTAGCCTTGCTGCGAGGCTAAGATCAGCTTCTGCGAAGCTAGAATTGGCAGGTCGGTTGATCTTCTTGATCCTTTCCATATCGTTGGAGGATTTTCCCTGATCTTCTTACTCGTTTTAGGAGAGTCAAGAGATTGTGGCAATCAACTGCCAAATTTGATCTCTGATTTGATCTTAATTGGATTTAATCTGATTGGATCTGATCTCATCTGGAGATTTGATTGGTCAAAGGTTGACCATAACAGACCAACAGCGGAGTTGCCCGCATTGAGCTCGTAGCGGAGCTAGAGGCGGCTTCTGGCGAAGTCTGAAAGAAACTCTTTGGCGGAGCTGGAAGTCCTCTGTGGCAAAGTTGCGAGTTAGCTTCCTGGCGAGGCTTTGGATGGCTTCGAGGCGAAGTCAAGTGATATTAGCCTCTCAAGCAAGGCTATCCCTTTGGCTCGTGTGATGTTAAGTGCTAGCATCTTTAGACCTGCTGAGGTCTGTTTAGAAACAATCCGGGTTCACTGTCTGCTTGCTGGATCAGTGGAGTCCAAGTTGCTTCCTTGTCCCTCGGAGATGGGTGAAAACTGGTCTTCAGCTCGTCTGTCACTTATCTTTTGTAAATGTCAACAAGTTTAGACATTGTTCGGACCAATAAGAATCTTGTCTTTTTAAGTGTCAACAGTTTTGTTCTAAGTAATACAGAGAAATCGTCCAAAACGCTTGCATCGCATCCTTCCCTCTGGATCGACCCGCTTTAGCCCTTGCTGCAGCGGATAGAATTGAAACGAGACTTTCTAACTCTTAACCTTTATCTTTATTACAATTTCTCGTTCCAATCAGTTCCCTTGTGGCGGTTGGGTGTACGTGTTCGATTGGGATTATACTTCCTATTTCCCCTATAAATACCACCCTAGAGGCAGCAGCTAAGTATATCTCAGATCTATTCTTGAGATCATAATTTAGGATTTTTCTTTAGTTTTTTCTCCGAATTTCTTTTATAATATTTAGGGTTTGGTTTAGTTCAACTTTGTAAAGAAGGAGGCTTTT
This sequence comes from Agave tequilana, assembly GCA_038442645.1. Classification (NCBI taxonomy): domain Eukaryota; kingdom Viridiplantae; phylum Streptophyta; class Magnoliopsida; order Asparagales; family Asparagaceae; genus Agave; species Agave tequilana. The sequence goes on from JAVJIF010020533.1 coordinate 51,977, forward strand.
ATAATTGAAGGTGATGGCATCAAAACAAGATTTTTTTATTCTTCTTTTCAATTTCTATTTTACTATTATTTACTTGCTTTCTCTTCTTTTTTATCATTCTTTCTATATTTTCTCTTATGCGTAGCTAATTTACTCCATACCTTATTAATCTCTCCGCCACTACTTCTAATTTTGTATTTGAATAAACTGGCTGAATCATATGTGTGCTTAACCCTAAGATTAGTAAAAGTTCTTGAAGGCACATGACAATAGCTAATTAAATCTACATATGTTAATACTTTCCAATGCTTTTTTTTATCCTATGCTTAGATAGTTTTGATAGTTTAATATTGAATTCTTATTATTTTCTTATTCTATGCTAGGAAGGCTTTGATAGTTTAATGTTAAGTCCCGGTTAGTAATTATTTCAAATAGAATTTTTCCATCTTATGTATCTTACTTGAATTGAATGCAATTCCAAAATATAAGTTTTATGATCCAAAGTGAAGAATATTCTAGCATAGGTTAGAAAGTTAGTAGTGGTAGATGATTAGTAAGTCTTTTTTTAAATTCTTTTCAAAATCCTAATTTCTAATCAAATTCTATCTATCTCTTTTTATTTCTACCTCTAACACTTAACTTAAAATGTTTTTCTTTTTCAAAACAAAGAAAAACCATTAACCAATTTAATTAAAAAGATAATGAAACGCTTCTATTGCATCTCTCTCTGAGTATCGACCCGTATAGTCATTGCTACTGCTGTTATATTACAAGAATTCAGAGGGCAACACCAATCAAATAAATACTTTCCTAAACTCTATCTTTTTGTCAATCAAATTTTGGCGTTGTTGCCGGGGAGGGAACGATATTTGTTTTATTTACAATTGGTTAATCTTTCTTCTCTGTTTTTGTGTACAGGAGCAGAGTACAGGAAATTAGCAATTACAGAATACTAGTAAGGGCTTTGTAACTCTGCTCAAGAAGGCAGAGTACCTGACGCCACCACCAAGCCGCACAAACGCGGCAAAAGCCGCATTTCCACGGCCATATAGTGGAGTTGGTCACCCTGCTTGTTTGCAGGGTAATTGAATTGTAATTTTATAGCTTTTGTGGTTGTTATAACCATGTTGTAATGTTCTACACACTAATTTCTAATCACAGCAGTACTCAGTGCTTGTAATTGTTTAGAACACGGTTAGATGTTGCAACCTATAGCATTCGTTTAATTCTGTTTCATTTTAAATTATTGTTGAAGAGTGTTGAAGATAAGGTACATTTAGATTACATCTAGATTAGGAAACTCTTTTGGGTGATTTACAATTGCTTTGAGTGATTATTTATCTATTTACTTGCACACGTCGCACTAAAACGACTTAAGGGCAAATTCATATACGAGATAAGGTGGGGAAGTCATGATCCCTTAGCCCACAACCCATCTCCCCACTCACTAACCCAATCCTAATTAAAATTTGAGGAGACGTCGGCCTTAGGGACATCTCGGACTCACTAGGAGATTGACCTAAGGAGAAAATTGTTAGAATCTAACTCTTGCCAAATTGATGACTAAGGTAGGGGATTGAGAGGCGAAACCTTGAAGGTTAGTGGTTTGGCTTAATTAGGCCCGTTGCTTTTGCGCGGATACTTCCCACTAATCTTACCACCTACCTGATCGATTAACTTGTGGTTAGATTCTGTTATACCTCCCATGGACAGTCTAACAGTTAGGAGTCGTTTAGGTCTAAGGTCTACCCTAACTTAAGCTAGATTTTTTTCCTTCTTTTGTTTGTGTATTTGATTGTTTGTTTTGACATTTCTTGAGTTATATGGATTATAACCATAATTTTTTCAACTTTAATAGCAATTTGTATTTTACTCTGACCTCTTACACCAACCCGACATGACATAACTTTAACCAACATAGTATGTCGGGTTGGTGTTATCTGACTCAACACATGCCCTAATCCCAATATTATGAACAAAGTCGGAATAATCATCTCTACTCTTCACCGAGTCTATGGGATACAACTCTCTCGAGTCATATAGTCAATCACTTTACTAACATTCAGCTTCATATGCTCCTTGTCAAGATCGCTCTATAGAAGAAAATTTTGACTTCGATAAGATGCTGGAAGAGGTAGAGCGACGAGTTAAAAAGCTGGAAGACTCACGACCCATTGAAATTTCAAACTTTAAGATCCATACTGAATTTGTCAAGTCTCACCACAACAGGTAGAACCTACTGACTTAGACAAGAATATGGAAGATGTTATCAACAGGTTAGAAGCAGCAAATATAAAATGGGAGAACCATTGTAGGAATGGGAAAACTCTTCCTTATCAATGTTCAACCATCCGCGACACTCCTAACCATATTGATGAGAAGAGTATGGAAGCATCTATCAATAGGTTAGAAGCAGCAAATAGAAAATAGGAGAACCGTTGTAAGAATGCAGAAACTCTTCCTTATCAATGTTCGACCATCCCCGACACTTCTAACCATATTTATGAGACCCACAAATCATGGCGTCTTGGGGACTTTAACCAAGATTCAATTTCAACACATCAAGTTAAACTTGACTAATCCCAAACCTTGAATAAATTGGCAAGTTTTCACTTCAAGAAAATTAAACTTGATTGTGAATATGAATCTGATTCCCAACTTTGTGGTTTAGTTTCAATTTTGAATCTATGTTGACTCCGGTATCTTACCCAATTTGGACCCAATTATCGAGCCGACATTGATTCCTGTACCCATAAATCTTGAAATTGAACCACCTATTTTGAACAGTCACATTCCATTGATGGATCATTAATGTGGACTTAAATTCTTTGATTTGGAACAGACTATCAAACCAAAACTGACTCTCGAACCTAAACTTGATTTTTCCGAGTAAGTATTGGTTCTCGAACCTATCATTCTTGAGCCAAAATCAATCACTTCATCAAGTCACATTCTATTATTGGACCAAGGTGTAGACAATTATAACTTTGAGATGTTTTCAAGGTTGATCATATAACCGGGATAGTTTTAATGTTAGGGTCTTGCATAATCCTATTCACTTGGGGGATTTGTAAAATGTAAAGAAAGAGGTCATCAAATGTGGGTTTCTTGATAATCCACAAGATTTAGATTGGGTAGCAACGCTTGGCTCAATCCAACCATCACCGGAATCACCACCTTGAGGTAACATTTCAACTTTCCTTTCTTCTTTTTCATGCATTATTGCATTTCATTCATACATTGAGGACAATGCATGAGATAGGTGTTGGGGAGGGTTTACTAACATACTAACATAGGATTTTTACTAACATAAATTTTTTTTCCTTTTAAAAAACTTTTTGAAAAATGAAACAATATTTTGACTTATTTTTATAAGTAATTAAGTTAATTTTAAGGAATAAGAAAATCATAATTAGGATTTCTTAATACTCAGTCAAAATAAGATTATTTGTTTGATTTTTAGAATTAGGAGAAAAAATTAGAAAAGTAATATATTCTTGATTTTTTCCTTGATGAAATATGCATACTTTATATACTTACACACTTTGGATTCGAAACAAAGACTTTTGTGAAAGTACACCTAGAGGGGGGTGAATAGGTGTACGGCTAATCTAATGAACAATAATGTGAAAATTAAAACTTAATTGCAACACACTTAGTGTAACCAACGAGTGTAGCCGAATTCCCGGTGAAGGGCTCTGGACTAACTCCTCTGAATAAGAGTTGAGGTGCTATGTAAATCTCTCTTGGTTAAACACAAGTATAGGCACACACAAACAACACAAGCACGTATATGATATGACAATAAGATACAATGCTCAAATGTAAGAGAGAGTTAGAGAAAGTGGATCAATCGCAAACACCAAGATATGTTTCGAGGTTCGAGCACACAGCTCTACGTCCCCGCCTTCACACAGAAGGATTTCCACTAACTCGTCCATACAGGACTTCCTACACAGGGAACCTCCACTGAGAATTTGGGGCAAATACAACTGGGAGTACACAACTCCTCTCTCCAACAAATACAACCTCTACACTTAGAGGCAAGGCACAAAGCCAAATAAAGATCAACCTCACAAATGAGGGATAGGCACAAAGCCACTAAACAACAATCACCTCACACTTGAGGGATTCCAACACAATCTCCACCTCTCACTAGAGGGAGCCAAATACCACTTCCACAATCACCTCTCACTAGAGGGATATCAACTCAATCACCTCTCACTAGAGGGATATCACAATCAATAGAAGGTTTACAACTTGGTGGTCTAACAACCACAAACCAATTCTTTCTCACAAAACAAAGATCCTATAGATAGGATAGAATGACAAGCTCAGGTGTGAGAAATAAAGAGTTTGGAAATCAAAATCACCAAGAAAAACTCTAGGAAAAACTTCTAGAGAGATATAAAAATGAAGATCAAAACCAATCCGAAAGACATTCTTTTTCTTTGAATTTTCCAACCCTTTTAAAACAAATAAAGATCAAATCTTTAAGCTTAAAAACTCTTTTGAAAACTTGTATTAAACACTTGAGAATATGAGAAATTTAGCTCTTGAAAATCTTGTTGAAAAACCAATTCAAATGGGGTATATATAGCCCATTTGGAAATCTGCCCGTTGGCAGCTGAAAAGGGCCAGTTTGCCCTTCCGGTCGACCGGCCAACGGTCAAAAATTTGACCGTTGAGCACAGCGGTCGACCGCCCGGTCGACCGTGCCCAGAACCAGAGAGCAACGGCTCTCTGGCCGATCGACCGCCCGGCCGACCGAGGCTAGAAACAGAGAGCAGACTCTCTGTCCGGTCGACTGCCCAGTCGACCAGAGGCTTTTTCAGAGAGCAGAGCTCTCCGACCCGGTCGACCGGCCTCCCCAGCTAGGCTGCGTGCACGCTCTGTGCACGTCGGTCGACCGGCCCGGTCGACCGGCAGCCAGCCAGCCAGACAAATAAGGGACTTAAAAACTTCAGTTTTATCTTTTATAAAATCCCATAAAAACACATAAATTCCAAAAAAAAATCAGTTCATGTTATATCTTTGAAATACAAACATGTTTGAGTAAAAATCAAATCATGTTACGAACATTTTGAACCATTTTTGTGACTTGAAAATTTTGCCTTAAACCAAATTCTGTATTTTCCAAAACTAAGATTTTTGAAATGGAAATCCGATTTTTCCAAAACACATGTAAATACAAAAACATGATATTTAAACAACTTTGAAGCATATAGTATATGGATAGAATCTAATATACATGAAAGGTATTATATCTATGTTTTTGACATTAAATCTAAAAATAAGTTTTGTCTAAATACAAAACTCCAAACACATGAATAGTGTATCAAAATAAGTTTTTCTAAGTATATGAAGCATAGATGTATATAGATCAAATCTAATATACATTAAACTATGTAAACTTGTTTTGATTCTATCTATTCATGAAAACTAAGATCGGTTAAACCAAAAACCAAAACCAATAAACATGAAACTTAAAACAAGTGTGTGTGTTGTGAACTTGAGCATATCACACTATCTAATCTTTACAATGGATCTAAACAAAATCTTAAATAAACAAATCGAAGCCTTCTTGTAGAACGCCGTCTCCAAGTCGACTCGATCCAAACGCGATCCAACGAGCTTGACTCCAACCGAGTGCTAGATGTGAACTTGACGCTCGAGCTCTTGAATCACCATGTGAAAGCTCCAAAACACCTTTGTTGAAGCTAATCACCTACTAATATCTTCATCAAATATCTGAAACTAAATATCACAAGATTATTAGTAAACTATAACTACATGAGTTAATCATCATCAAAACTAGAGTAGAAGGCCTCTGGGCCAACAATCTCCCCCTTTTTGATGATGACAAAACTCATGGAGTTATATACGCATGGATTAAAGTTAAGCTTTAAAGAAGCTCCCCCTTAACTCATGCATAGCAATAAACTATAAAGATATGCAATGAATGTTAAACATGAACATGCATAAAATAATGAAATAAACATGCTCTTGATACCAAATTTTAAAATAAACATGTTCTTAAATAATTGCTCTTGATACCAATAAAAATTTCAATAAAAGCTCTTGATACCAACAAAACAAAATAACAAATTATGTTCTTGATACTAATATCCATGCTCTTGATACCAATATCAACAAAATATAAAACAAATGTTGTTAATATAAACTTTAATATAAACTTAAATAAACATGCTAAACATGCAAATATATTAAAATACTTCTCTCCCTTTTTGTCAATCATCAACAAAGGGGTTAAAGTAAAAAAAAATGTTCTCCCCTTTTTGTCCGAAACAAAAATCAACAAGGGGTGAAATCAAATCAGAACATTATGATACCAATTGAAAAAAAATATATCAATTTAGTGCAAAGGTATACATAGAAACATCATGATACCAAATGATAATACCAATTGAAAATAAACTAAACATTTGAAGAAACCAACAAAAATTTTGATATCAATTGAAAGATATAAACATAAAGGTAATCTTGATACCAATTGAAAATATTTTACACTTTTGATACCAAATCATAAACCAATCTTTTCGTTAAACACTACACTCATTTTGCAATAGAGATGCCAAACAGAGAATAATATCAATTTAATATTTTTGATACCAATATTAAAAATGAAACATATACTAATTGAAAATATTTTCATTTGGAGCGTATGATACCAAATTAAGAAATCAATATCATTTTTCAATCATTTTTCAACATAAAGTGTGGGAGTAAGACACCAAAGGTAAACAAAACCAATTGAAGGGTGAAATATGAATTTTCTCCCTCTTTATGAAATACCAAACAAAATAATGCATAAGCTTGTATATGATACCAATTGAAAAATAATTAATTGAAATATAATTGTCATTTAAGAAATCAAGCTTAGCATAACCAAAATTTGTGCTCAAAGATATAGAGATATAGTAAGCACAAATAAAATACATATATATGTATAGAAAATTGAATACCAATCGAAATTGATACTATTTGAAGTGTAAGCATACATATATAAAAATATGAATATATAAGATAAATGAATGTCAATAGTGATACCAATTGAAAAGATACAATGATACCAATTGAAAACACAATAAGATCAAGTGTATAACTCATACTTCCTACTACCCATTTCATGCACATGTTTAAATAGATTTTCAATAATGAGCATACAAGGCATGGTCGCCCAACCAACCGCCCTTTGATGGGTAGGGATTTTCAAAAATAAGTTTGAAACTAATATAACATATTTGAAAACTCTACCAAATGAAGAATACGAACTAGTTTTATGATAAACTTGTAAACTAGTCCGAAATCCTTCAAGAAAGGAATAAAACAATAATATATTTCATGAAACATGAAAATCACATGATCATCAAACACTCAAAATCTATATAGCACATATGATACTCATGAAAATAAGGTCATGAGAAAACATTAAGTAATGTGAGTATATAAGAGTTATGTGAAATACATCATCATGAAAATAGACAATTTAGGCTCAATATGAAATTCCTTAAAACATGAAAGTCATCAAAACTAGAATCCTTCCAGGTATATGTATGTTTTGTATAAACTAGAGTATACATACATATCCAAACATGAACGAGTCCACAAAGGTATATGCATGAAGGCAAGTGGCTCAAGGATGTAGATGTATAACTATTAGTTTAGACAAAATAGACATATACATGAAGTTTAAACATAAATATGAAAAACATGTCAAAAATATGGAATACAAGTCAAAATGTATGAATCATCAAAATGAGGCTATACTAGTACATCTAATAAGTACAAATGAGCAATCAAGTACAAACATATAATAATCTATTTGTGGCTCACTAGTTGTACAAGTATATATCCAAGTTTTAATGTAAACTAACATCTAAACATGTAGTCAAAACATGAAGCATAGAAATCAAAACAAAACTTATATGATCATTATGGTAAATGAATATACATTAGATCTATGATATACACAATAGTTAAAACAAATGTGAGAACACAAAAGTATAAGTCCATATTAAACATGAGTGATCTCAAATACTAATCATGTATATCACAAGTCTAATAATCATGACATTTAACATACTAATCATGAAACATCAAAACATGCTAAAAATGAATAATATGAAAGAAGTAAACATAAATGAGAGTTAGAGATCGTTACCAAAAACCATGAGGGTACATCTCTATGTCTTCAAACCAAGGTGCTCTTCCCACCAAACTCTCCTTGAAAGTGATGCATCCAAATAGTTCTCTTTAAGCTTGGAACGCTTCCACCTCAAGGCACCATCACTCTCACGTCATGTGAGAGCCCACACCTACATCAAATAAAATAGGAGTGGTCTTTGGTACCCATACTCTTTTGGGTCTATGGGGGTTAGCTCCTTTCCTAACCCAAACAAATTTATTTGCTAAATTTGAATCATATATCTTATCATAACAAAACTTAGCAAGGTAGCCCTTACGTCCACAATGTGTACAAGTGTACACATGAACATATAAAGTGTTATGGGTGTGAACGTAGGAAGCATGTGTATGCCGTGTTTTGTGTGCATGCATAGATGGAATTGTTTCTTTCGAAATATAGATTCCAACCGTGAGTGGTTCAAGGCACAATGGCTCAAAGTGGAGCCCAAATAATCAACACTCTTCTTAAGCATAGCTATATCATTTTCAATTATAGAAGAGGTGCATGCAATAGATACACTAGATGGTGAACCTATACTAGCATGGCAAACATGTGTATCTAAATCATTTTTCAAAGATTTATTTCATTTAAGCAAACTTCTAAATCTTTTGAAATCAAATCAATTTTGTTTTTCAAAGAAACATTTTATTTTACAACAAAGTCAAGTTTTGAAGTTAAAGTCTCATTTTTCTTCAAAACATTTTCATAATCATTTTTATTTTTCAAAATTTTGTTTTCATTAAGGGCAAGTTTAAGTTGGGGATTTAAGTGAGTCACGTTCACTTGAAATCTCATCCCTCTCTTGCAAAGCAACATCAAGCTTAGAAGACAAGTTTTCATTTTCTTTGTTAAGTCCAAAACTCTTCTTTTTTAATACTTTATATTTTTCTAATAATTTTTCACAAACGATAAAAAGTTCTTCATTTAATGCATCTGCATCAATAATATCATCTCCTGAAGAACCAGCACAATCATCTAGTTGAGATTCCGAATATACCTCAAGGGAGTCATTCCCTTGGACCATGTAGCATCGTTGTTCGGATTCATCCTCACTAGATTCCTTCTCTACTTGGATTGGCAATTGAAGCTTTCGAGAGGTCAAGATGTTCCACACTGCAAAAGCGGAAACACAATGAGAAATCATGTTTAAATATTCTTTACTAAGAGATGCTCAAGTGCCTTTAGGGCTAGTGCATTGGCCTCTATATGCTTGCTATCACTAAGGTAGGATTCCTTGGTAATGGCAAGGTAAACTTTATAACCTATGGCTTTTAAATGACAACTCATCATAACCTTCCATATATCAATTTTAGAGATATCAAACATGGGAGGGACATCCATGAGTGCAAACTATATGTGTGCAAATGCAAATCTAGATTAGCAAACAAAGATCACACTCCTAGGTGGTTAAACCTAATATCAGGAGCGTAGGCTCTGATACCAATTGAAAGTACACCTAGAGGGGGATGAATAGGTGTACGGCTAATCTAATGAACAATAATGCGAAAATTAAAACTTAATTGCAATACACTTAGTGTAACCAACGAGTTGTAAGTTCACCTAGAGGGGGGGTGAATAGGTGATGGCTAATCTAATGGTCACTTGTGAACAAATAATGCGGAATTAAAACTAAGTTGACCAAATTAAACTTCTTTTAATAGAACACTTATGTATAACACAAGAGTGTTGCCGAATTCCCCTTGCGAGGCTCTGGACAAACTCCTCTAGATTCCCCTTGAATGGGTTGAGGTGCCGCGTTGGCTCTCTTGGTTGAATACAAGTGTTAGACAATCAATCCCAAGCAATTATATAACAATTAAGCACAAGGGTATATCAAGCATATAAAGATAGACAATAATTGAATGCAAGATATAAAAGAGACAAAGAGAGAGAGAGGGAGCAAGAGTGAGCAATCGCAAACACAAAGGGTTTGTTTCGAGGTTCGAGCACACTTGCTCTACATCCCCGCCTTCGACACACGAAGGATTTCCACTATGCAAGATCCCAATGGATCTCTCCTCGGTGCCGCAACACCTACAAGCCCTCGGACTCCCAAGTCCCGTACACACGCAAGTCCACCGACTCGCCGAGGCCGCACCTCGCACCACAAGAGTTCACACCCGAACTCCACACCAACAACGAGCACACTTGCCCGTCTCCTCAAAGTACAAAGTAAAGATCTTTGGTGATCACAACACTTTGATCACCTAAAGTCACTCTCACTACAACACACCTATAGGAATATAGTAATGGATAGCTCAAGTGTGGTGTGAGAAAAGCAAGGAAAGAACTTTGGTGAAAAACACAAGAAATCACTTTTACACTCTCTTGATAAAATCCCTTTTGATAGGAAATATTGGCACTCTATTTTGTGAGAAAAATCCTTCAGAAAGACTGGGAAAAACTAGCTCTAAGGTCTCCAAAAATCTTAGCTCAAAATAATGACAAAACCCCCTTTTATAGAGGCCAGAAAAATCTGACCGTTGGGCTCTGTCAGAGCTTCCGGTCGACCGGTCCGGTCGACCGGCAACGGTCAAAATCCGACCGTTGCAGCCTCCGGTCGACCGGCCCGGTCGACCGAGCAACTGGAGAAGAGAGTAAACTCTCTGTCGGTCGACCGAGATTTCCTGAGAGCAAAGCTCTCTGAAGCGGTTGACCGGCACGGTCGACCGTTCTCCAGTGCACACAGGCGTGCACGTCTGTGCACGTCCGGTCGACCGACCCGGTCGACCGGCCACTGTTAGTTCTGAAAAATCAGAACTGCCAGAACCAGAAAATTTGGGATTAAAGATAGGTCTTTTTGGCTTAATAAAAAATCCCATAAATACTTAGAAATTCTACAAAAATAGTTTTATGATATAGAAACATGCTTGCACAAAATCAAGGCATGTTATTAAAGATTTGACTATTTTTGTAACTTGGAAATATTGGCTCATAATAAAAACTGTTTTTCTAAATCAACATGTTTTTCCAAATTTTCATCAAATACAAAAACAAGATATATTTTAAGGCATAGTGTGTATGGATATGATCCACTACACAATCAAGATGAAATATCTAGTTTTTGACATAAAGCACTAAACTTGTTTTGGTTAAAGGATATGTATATAAGAAATTACCAAACCCAAAGTAGGTATTTTGTCATAAGGAAAATCTTATCAAATACAAAAACAAGATATACTTTAAAGCATAGTGTGTATGGATATGATCCACTACACAATCAAGATGAAATATCTAGTTTTTGACATAAAGCACTAAACTTGTTTTGGTTATAAGATATGTATACATGAATACCAAAAACCAAATTGTATTTTATCACAAATAAAAATCTTTTTTAACTAGGAAAATCTTTTATGAAAATCATTCTATCAAGAGTGTGTGTGTGATATAGACTTGAGCAATCCACCAACTATCTATCCTTTACATTTTTTCTAAAACAAAAACAAAATCTTATACCTAGACACAAGTCTTCATCTTCTTGAAGTCTTCACTTGAAGTCTTCTCATCTTCTTGACTTGGTCCAAGCTTGATCCAAAAGCTCCTTGGATCACACCGTGCTAGCTCCAAATCTTGACATTTAATCCTTTGTTGAGCTTTGCACCTACTAAGATCTTGATAAAGAATCTGTCACTAATTAAACAAGATCATTAGCAAATATAACTACATGAGTTGATCATCATCAAAACTAGAGTGATAGGCCTTTGTGCCAACAATCTCCCCCTTTTTGATGATGACAAAACTCATGAAGTTATATATGCATGGATTAAAGTAAAGCTTAAAAGAAGCTCCCCCTTAACTCATGCATATCAAATAAGCAATAGATAAGGCAATGAGGCACGTGAATATGTATGCAAGTATGGAGATAAAACATGCAACAAGTATAAATCAAAATCTTTTTCTCCTATTTGCAATACAAATATATATATGCATAAATACAAATCTTATACAACCTTAAGTAAGGAAGACAAATACTTCTCCCCCTTAAGTAAGGAAATCATGCATATATCACAAATACATCACAAATACTTCTCCCCCTTTTTGTCAATCATTAACAAAGGGTTCAAAGTAAAAGCAAATCAAAACAAATTTTTCTCCCCCTTTTTGTCAAAAACAAAAGAATCAAGAAGGGGTAAATACAAATCAACCAATAAAGATTTATATGCGATATACATTCATGAAGAGGAAGACGTTAAGTTAGCTTCCCTACAATGTGCATTGCATGAAAGAGGGATGTGAAGCCCTAATTCACACAACACAACTATGTAATGCATAGAAGGAGATGTGAAGCTCCCCTACACACGTATATCATATAAAGAAGAGATGTTAAACTCCTCAATTTATAATATACTCAACATGAATCTATATGTAAGAGAGATGTTAAGCTCTCCTTGCATATAGGAAATACAAAACAAAACATTTTAATTTTTTTTTTATCAAAACAAAATTTTGAACTTTTCCCAATAAAACAAATTTTGAACCAATCATAATTTGTAATTTTGATACCAATAGAAAATAGCACTTGAAGATGTGTGATATCAAGTTATCATTGTAAAATCTTTTAATGTTTCAAACATATTGATATCAATTGTAATCATATAACAAATTTGAAGTTGAAGCATATTGATACCAAATGAAAGATCTAAAATAAAATCTTTTTATTTTTCATAAGCTTATGCATAGTTAATATAAGGTGTTAACTTAACTTAGCATAAACTTTTTGTGCTTTTAAGAATGTAAATCAATTGTAAAGCAAGCACATGAAAATCATATATATGTATGTGAATAGATAAGACCATTTTGAAATTAGGGCATACATATATAGGAACCAAAATGTGAGTAATATACCAATTGTAAAATTAACATTGTAAGTCATGTATATACTCATAACCAAAAATTGGTAGGTTTTAAAAATAGTTATGTCTAAGCACTACCAAATTTGAAGAATAAATAACTAGTTATAAATATTTTTAAAAAACTAGTTAAAGATCCTTCACAAGCATGAAATCATATGTTATTCATGAATTATACTAAATACATACAAGTTTAAGCACTCATAGTCCATAAAGCTCAAAAATTATCTTTTATCATAAAAGATGAGTGTTCAAAGGTTATGTAAATGGTATTTTCATGAAAATAGAAAGTGAAGCATGAATCTCATGAAAATCTTATTTTCATCTTAAAACAAATCATATATTTTTCATAAAGCAATACTAAATACACAAAGATTTAATCACTCATGGTCTATAAAGCTCAAAATATTTTGTATCATAAAGATGAGTGTTCAAAAGATCATGTAAATAGTATTTTTATGAAAGTAGTCATTCAAGCTCAAAAAGATCATAAATCACATTTTGTTTTACACATGTTTTAATCTTTAATACAAATCAAAAACATGAAAAATCATCAATTTTTTATTATTTATTTAAAATACTAATCTTCATGGTATATGTATGATTTATCCAATTCTAACAATATGCATACATATCCCAAATATGAAAAGAGTCCAATATATATTGCATGAAGGCAAATGACTCAAGGGTATACATGTATATTTATTAGATTTGAATTAACACACATATACATGAAGTAAGATCAAAGATAGGCATAACAGGTATAAATGACGGAATCATCAAAACTAGCCTATACACATGCATATAGTGAATACAAATGAGCATGAAGTTCAAATATATATAAGTCAATTGTAGTTCACTATTCATATATGTATAAATACAAGTTTTGACACATTCTACATTTAAGCATGTAAATGCCACAAGAAGCACCAAAAAAAATATAAACATGCTATATGATACATGAAATTAAAAGGCATGTACATAAATGAAATAGGAGTTTAGAAATTGTTACCACTTCAAAGCTCCTAGCATGGTGGTTGACCCACCAAAATTCCTTGATAGCGGTGCTCCAAGTATGTGTCATTTTAGTTCAATTGCACCCACCATCAAGGCACCAATCCTCTCACATTTTGTGAGAGCCCTCACCTACATCAAAATCAAAGGGTGGGGTTTTGGTACCCATATTTTCTTGGGTCCTTTGGGGTTAGCTTTATTATAAGGAACCCAAAATCCTTTAGACATAGCAAAATATAAGTTATGCTTCTTATCAAAACAATATTTTGCTAAATGGCCTTTGCGACCACAATGTGTACAAGTGTACACCCTATCATGATGCTTATGAGTGTGATTGTGATCGTGATGTGCAACATAAGCATGAGCATGATGTGTATGTGCATGAGCATGGGGAACTTGTTTCTTTTGAAACAAAGATTCCAACTTAGAATGATTGAATGCACATGTGCTCAAATTAGAGCTCAAATTTTCTATCTTATTTTTCAAATTCTTAATCTCATTAGTTGTGGCATGTAAAGCATGGTGAGATAAAGAATCATTTTTCTTTTTCTTTTGAAAACCATTATCCTTTTCTTTTCAACAAATTTTCTTTTTAAAGATTTATTTTCTTGAAAAACGATTTCCTTTTGTTTTTCCACCAAATCAATCTTATCCTTCAAAATAGTGTTCCCTTCACATAAATCATTTAATTTTGAAAATAAGGAAACATTCTCATTTTTCAAAACTTTATTTTCTTTTTCTAAACATGCAAGTTTATTTCTAAAAGAATCATTTTCTACATGCATGCAATCAATGTTCTTTTTCAAATTCTTGTTATCTTTTTCCAAGCATGCAATGTTATCTCTAAAAGAGTCATGTTCTACATGCATGCAAGCAATATCCTTTTTCAAATTTTTATTTTCCTTTTTAATTATGTCATATCTCTCAAGCAATAATTGGCAAAATGAATTTAGCTCATCATATGACATAGTAGCATCCTCATCCTCGGATTCGGAAGTTACCTCAAGGGGTTATCCCCTTGGACCATGTAGCACTTGTTGGAGGTGTCGCTTCCAACATCCGAATCGCTCCCGGCATAATATAGATCCTTTTCGCCAAGGGAGGTGATGATGTTCCAAGCTACAAAAGCCGATTCAATGTTAGAAACCCTAGATAAATAATCATCATTTAGGGTACATTTAAGAGCATGAAGGGCTTTTGCATTAGCCTCAATGTACTTGCTATTTGAACAATAATCATTATTAGTAGTAGCAAGATAAGCATGAATTCCTAAGGCCTTGAGGTACAATGACATCTTAACCTTCCAAGTTTGGATGTTAAGAATATCAAAGGTGGGTGGTGACATGAAGTCCATGGTGAGGTGTGTGTGTACAAAAATATTGTGATTAGCCTAAAAGGAGGATCTTTAACTCTTAGGTTGTTAGACCCAATATCAAGAGCACTAGCTCTGATACCAATTGTAAGTTCACCTAGAGGGGGGGTGAATAGGTGATGGCTAATCTAATGGTCACTTGTGAACAAATTGTAACGCCCCGATTCCACGAATACGAAGACGTCACTGCGACGTATATACGTTGGTCAAAAGGTGCCCCCACGTATATACGCTAAGCATAAAAGTACAACAAAGATCAGAGTACACGACCAAGCGTGATATCCATCACATGCCAACATAAAGTACAAGTACAAGTCATCACAGAGTATGATAAAATATTACACTTTACATGTATCTTTTCATCACAACCAGCCCAACAGCAAAAAGGTGCAACAAAAATACAAAAAGGCTCACGAGTAGGATGGAGATCCCGTGAGACAAAAGGAGAGAATCTGGCACGAGGACCGGAGCTAATCTGCCTGCTCACTAAAGAAAGCCTGATCTTCGGTGGATGGCTCCACTTCGGCCCAGGCCTCGGAATCTGAATGTGCAAATCCAAGGGATCAAGACAGATAACGATAACAAAGTTCAGCCAAGTGGCTAAGATACATGAATAAGGAAAGCTGGAACAGTATCATAAATAGAAATCAACAAGTAGGGAAAACACATAGAACTGAAGTCAGAATGAAATGAATGCATAGTTATAGTCTATTATTATCATTACTTGCTTTACTGTGATATCTAGCTATGTGACCCAGCGTCCCAGCGCACATAGATCCATATCCTAGTAATACAAGGTTGTTATTGGAAACAGCGGGTATCGACGAACTATGTTTACAGTGGACCCCGTACATGCCCGGGATAACGGTCCAGGATTGTTCCGTTGCTTGGTGACGGAAGCCAGCCGCTAGGCTATTCAGGAGGGTCTTATATATGCCCTTAGTCATGACAGTATTCAGGAATAGGGAGCAAGCACTCCCCTCGGTCCCCTGGAGGCTCTCAGGTAAGACCGGAATATGATTGTACAATATACCTAATACCACTGTAAACACGAACACGTATCGATATCCGCAGGCTTCCCCCGACCCATATGTAAGTTAGTGCTTTTTATGTAAAAGTCAAGTGTATCATGCTTAGTTTTAAGAGATAGCATGATAAGTGGTGATATTACTATTTAACATGTTATGAAACGAGAATATGCAATAATAAGTCATGAGGTAACAAGAGATACATCCATGCAGTAATAGGTCATGTAGTGCCAGTATCGAATCATGAACAAGCAAGATATAACATACATGTAACAAGCATAAGAACCAAATTCAGAACAGAAATTAATTATGACACACAGTCAGAATTAGTCGACTAGGGTAAGGGTTAGTCGACTAATAGGGGTCTCCAGTCGACTAACAGATACTTAAATCGACTAAGTCTGTTGATACAGAAAGTTGGATTTCTGGTCCAGGGAGGATTAGTCGACTAGGAGGATTCAGGAGTCGACTAATAGGGATTTCCAGAGAGTTGAGATTTATGTCCAGAAAAGATTAGTCGACTGATATTTGGGGTAAGTCGACTAATACTGTGTTTTCCAGAAAACTAAGTTTCAACTAAGTGTTCTAGTCGACTAGCTCCTAGGTTAAGTCGACTAATCGTGGGAAAAACAGTGACAGAACAGATTTTCTGGAAATTGTGTTTGATGGTTCCATTCATGGTTTTTGGTGACCTAGGTGTACAAGAGGTGTAGATACAAGTGTTCTAGGGCTAATCCAAGTCTTGGTGAGTGAAATACTCACTTGGAACCGTTTGATTGAGGCTCTACGAGTCCGGGAAGAGTGTGGTTGACGAATAGCTCCCAAGCGATCCTTGACGACGAAGAGAGCTACGATCCAAGCTCCAAAGTAGTAGCTTGAGCTGGAGGTGAAGAGCTTGGGGGTGTTCTTGGAGCTAGGGTCTAGGTTGGGAAGAAGAGGGTTTGGGAGAGAGTTTTCTCTTTTGCTTGAAGTGAAGGAGAAAAAGGGTAAATTGCAAATGAAAAGATATATATAAGATGGGGATTTTGTAAAGAGGGTGGAATTAAGGTGGAAGGGAGGGGTTTTCTTGCAAAAAGGGAGGGGGTGAGGTGTCCCTCACCTGGCCACTTGGCCGGCTGTGGGAGAGAGAGAGAGTGAGTGGGATTAGATGGGGAAGTGAGTGGGAAATGAGGTGGAAATTGTGGAATTTTGGGATTATTGAAAAAATGTCCGAAATTCAAGTATTTCGGAATGACCCGAAAATTTTACCAAAAATCAAGAATAAGATTTGAAGACTAATAGTGAAATCCTTTTTAAGAAATACTTTATAGTTTTAAAACTAAAAATCCCGGAATCAGTTAACTACCGACTCCGTTGGAATTATCATAAATTCATAAAATTCTTAGAAAAAGTATTTAAGTAGGGAATATGATTCTAAGAAATAAAGCCTAAAGGACCATCTAGAAATTCCTAACTGTTTGAGAATTAAAATTCCAGGAATCGATCAGCGACACTGGTCGACACCGGTTTTGAAGAAATTTATTTTAATTAAAGAAAAATCCAGAAAATCATATAAAATCTAATATATTGGAAAATGATATTTGAAGTTGAAATCGGTCAAATACGGAAAGTAAATCGAAAAATACGATCGAAAAGCTGAATACGCAACTAAGTACGTATTCCGGAAACGGGGTATTACAATCCATCCACCTTACAAAATTTCGTCCTCGAAATTTCATAAGGTGAAAGGTAACAGGAAAGGTAACAGATAGAGAAGGATAAGATGGAAGATAACGGTAGAGAAGAATAGAAGGAACGAGTCTTACCAATCAAGATGTGAAGAGTTGAGGATAGCGCTCTCGGATAACGTCCTCTCGTTCCCAAGTGGCCTCTCCTGGCGCATGCCGGTTCCAAGACACCAACACTAATGGTATAGCCTTGTTCTTTAGTGTCTTCACACTCTTATCCAAAATGGCCATCGGCTGCTCTTGATATGATAAATCTGGCTGCAGTTCCAGTTCGGAATGATCCAAAATATGACTATCATCCTTTACATATTTCCTCAACTGAGATACGTGGAAAACATTGTGCACTCCGTCCAAAGATGGAGGTAAGGCCAATCTGTAAGACACATCTCCCACTCGCTCCAAAATCTCGAATGGGCCGATATATCTCGGACTCAGCTTTCCCCGAATACCGAATCGGATCACTCCTCTGGTAGGTGATATCCTCAAGAACACATGATCTCCTGCCTGGAACTCCAATGGCCTCCTCCGTGAATCTGCCCAACTCTTTTGCCGACTCTGAGCTGCCCTGAGATGATCTCTGATGACTCTGACTTTCTCTGTTGTCTGAATCAGGATCTCTGGCCCCAATAGTCTTCTCTCACCGACTTCATCCCAACAAATCGGAGACCTACACTTCCTCCCATACAATGCTTCAAATGGTGCCATCTTGATACTTGCTTGATAACTGTTATTATAAGAAAACTCCGCCAAGTGAAGATGGTCTTCCCATGATCCCTGGAATTCAATCATGCAGGCCCTCAACATATCCTCAAGAATCTGGATAGTCCTCTCAGATTGTCCGTCTGTCTGAGGATGATATGATGTACTGAATTTCAGACGAGTCCCTAGACTTTCTTGGAGACTCTCCCAGAAATGGGATCTGAATCTGGTGTCTCTGTCTGAAACAATACTGACTGGAACTCCATGAAGACGAACTATCTCCTTCATGTACTTGTCTGCCAGAACCTCCGTTGATTGACCCACCCTGAATGGTATGAAGTGAGCTGACTTAGTGAGGCGATCAATGATTATCCACACAGCATTATTACCTTTAGGACTTCGAGGCAATGCCGTAACAAAATCCATGGTAATGTGCTCCCACTTCCACTCGGGAATCGGTAAAGGTTGCAGAAGTCCCGCCGTCCTCTGATGCTCAATCTTTATCTGTTGACAAACCAAGCACTTGGCAACAAACTGGGCTATCTCCCTCTTCATGGCATTCCACCAAAACTGCTTCTTCATATCCTGATACATCTTGTTTCCCCCCGGGTGTATGGAATATGCTGAACTGTGAGCTTCCGCCAAAATCTTCTGCCGAACTTCTCCTTGGGGAACACAAAGCCTGCTACCAAAATATAAGGCACCATCCGGATGAATACTGATATCAGTCCTCAATCCAGCCTCTACCTGAGCTCGGAACTGCTGCAATCTGGGGTCTTCCTTCTGAGCTTCCTTGATCTCATCTATTAATGTTGGCTGAATCCGCAAAGCCATGAGCTGCCCTGCTTCCTCAGTTTCCCGAACCAACATCAAGTCCAATCTGATAATGTCCTGAATCAACTCTTTCTGCTGAGTGATTTGGACAAGCACCCTATTCTCTGGCATCCTGCTCAGTGCATCTGGTACTGTATTGACCTTGCCTGGATGGTATTGCAAGTCAATATCATAGTCCGCCATCAGCTCCAGCCACGGCCTCTGTCTCATGTTCAACTCTTTCTGTGAGAAAATATACTTGAGGCTCTTGTGATCCGTGTATATCAACACCTTATCTCCCAGAAGATAATGCCTCCAAATCTTCAAGGCAATTATCACAGCTGCAAGCTCCAAGTCATGAGTTGGGTAATTCCGCTCATGAATCTTCAGTTGCCTGGATGCATATGCTATGACCTGACCATGTTGCATAAGTACACACCCAGGCCTTTCCCTGACGCATCACTGTAGATGACCATCCCTCCTCTTCCTGAGGGAGTCTTCAGGATTGGAGCTGAAATGAGTCTCTGCTTCAATTGCTCAAAAGCTGCAGTACATTCCTCTGTCCATAGGTACCTTTCTCCTTTCCGGGTGAGTTTGGTCAACGGGGCTGCAATCCTAGAGAAATCCTGGACAAAGCGTCTGTAATATCCTGCTAGTCCAAGAAAACTCTTAAGCTCAGTCACCGTCCTCGGAATTGGCCAATCTCTCACCGCCTGGACTTTGCTGGGGTCAACTGAAATCCCTTCTGCTGAAACAATGTGCCCAAGGAAGGCTATACTGTCCAACCAGAAGTCACACTTGCTCCTCTTGGCATGAAGCTGCTCCTGCTGGAGGGTCTGCAACACAATCCTCAAGTGTTCTGCATGCTCCTTGTTGTTCTTGGAATAGATCAAGATGTCATCTATGAAGACAACAACGAACTGATCCAAGTAGGGCGAGAACACTCGGTTCATCAAATCCATGAAAACTGCAGGGGCATTGGTGACTCCGAAAGGCATAACTAGGAATTCATAGTGGCCATAACGGGTCCTGAATGCCGTCTTCGGGATATCCTCCGTCTTCATCCTTAGCTGATGGTACCCTGACTGCAAATCCAATTTAGAGAATACCCGGGCTCCATGAAGCTGATCAAACAAATCATCAATCCTTGGCAAGGGATACTTGTTCTTGATGGTAACCTTGTTCAATTCCCTGTAATCAATACAAAGCCTCTTACCACCATCCTTCTTGTTCACCAAAAGCACTGGAGCTCCCCATGGTGAAGCACTTGGCCGAATCAATCCCTTGCCTGAGTATTCCTGCAGCTGCTTCTTCAGAATCTCTAACTCCGTCGGTGCCATCCTGTAGGAGCCTTAGATATAGGAGCTGTCCCAGGCACAGTATCAATTGAGAACTCGATCACCCTTTTAGGTGGCAGTCCTGAGATCTCAGCAAACACTCCTGGAAATTCATCCCACACCGGTACTCCTTTCTGAACCTCCGAAGTAGTCAACCGAGTCTTTCTCTTGGTAGACTTCACCTCACCACTAAATTGAAATTCCGGTTGACGGGGGATCCTGAAAATAATCTTCTTCTCCCTACAGTCAATAACTGCATAATACTGACTGAGCCAGGTCATGCCTAAGATTACGTCGTACCCTTTAGTGTCTAGCACGAGCATATCTATGGCCAAGGTCTTATCACAAAGTTCCACTGGACAATCAGCACAGACCCTAGAAGACATGACTACTCCATTCCCAGTACTAATCTCCCATTTGAGGTCTAACACTTTAACAGGTATAGAATGCAATGCCACAAAATGATCTGAGATAAAACAATGCGAAGCACCGGAATCGAAGAGGGCTAAAACAGGTTGAGAATGCACCCTGATATACCTGTTATCACCTCCTCAGAAGTCTCAGCTTCCACTTCCGTCAAGTTGTAGGCTTGACCTCTTCCACGCCCTGCTGCTGTCCTAGCTCCCCTCTGGACTGGGCGAATAGCTTGCTGCGGAGGAGGGGGAGGGACTTTCCTGATCATCGGTCCCTGATCCCTCTGCCCCGGTGGCCCTGGAAGTGCTCTCTGTCCACTCGGTCCCTGCAGTGCTGGCACAGCTTGACCGGCTATCCCCATCCTTCTGTGCGGACAGGCTTCTATAGAATGATCCCTGGACCCACACACCAAACACAATCCATTTGCCCTACGGCAATTCTGACGAATGTGGCCCGGTTTCTGACAATAACTGCAGAAGGTCGATGGTTGGCCCGCCTGGTAAGGAGCTGGTCTGAATTGCTGCCTCATCTGCACCTTCGCTGCTCTGAATGGGCCTCCTCTCCCCATTGGTGGAAACGGCCTCTTCATGGCCTGGTTCCTCATCTGATCCTCTCGCTTCTTCTCCAACCCACGCTCCACTTCCCGAGCTATGGTAAGAACCTCTGAATAAGTCTTCAGTTGTTGGGGCATTAAGAACATATGGATGTCCATCTGCAAGCCCTGCTGGAACCTACTTGCCCGCTTCTCCTCGTCCGTTACCATGTACGGGGCGAAGCGGCTCAGTCTGAGAAATTCCGCGGCATACTCGTCCACGGACCTACTCCCTTGCTGTAGCCTGATGAATTGCTCTTCCATGTCCTTCTGAGCAGTGGCAGGGAAGAACCTGCTATAAAAGCTCTTGGAGAACGTGTCCCAGGTGACAGGTTTCTCCAATCTGGCCTCTTCAGCTAGCCACCAAGTTCTGGCTATGTCCTTCAGCTGAATCTTGGCGACCTCCACTTGATTCTCCTTCGGTACTCTGGCCGCATTCAACAAGTCTGCGGTATTTGTCAGCCATTGTTCAGCATCCAAGGGCTTCTCTTCTCCCGTGAAGATGGCTGGTTGCAGCCGCCTGAAGTCCGATACATTTCCGGGCCTCTGCTCCTTGGGAGCTGCCAATTCCTGCCGGAGGAGCTCCGTCTGCTGCTGCTGGTTCCCCATCATAGTCTGAATGACTCTCAGAATATCCACATGGTCTCCAGTGGGTCCATTAGAGGCTTGCCCAGAGTTGTTACGGCCCGTCCTTCTCTCCATACCGATTGGTGAAAGATAACTGGAATTGGAAAAATGGAAGGAATTTAGGACACAAGGGATGGAATCAAGGAGGAATCAAGAAGGACTAGATAACTTTGTACATTGTAGTTGGCATCAGCAAATTATTAATTTGCTGCTTGATTGTACTTTAGGTGTGAGAGCCTAGGCTCTGATACCAACCGTAACGCCCCGATTCCACGAATACGAAGACGTCACTGCGACGTATATACGTTGGTCAAAAGGTGCCCCCACGTATATACGCTAAGCATAAAAGTACAACAAAGATCAGAGTACACGACCAAGCGTGATATCCATCACATGCCAACATAAAGTACAAGTACAAGTCATCACAGAGTATGATAAAATATTACACTTTACATGTATCTTTTCATCACAACCAGCCCAACAGCAAAAAGGTGCAACAAAAATACAAAAAGGCTCACGAGTAGGATGGAGATCCCGTGAGACAAAAGGAGAGAATCTGGCACGAGGACCGGAGCTAATCTGCCTGCTCACTAAAGAAAGCCTGATCTTCGGTGGATGGCTCCACTTCGGCCCAGGCCTCGGAATCTGAATGTGCAAATCCAAGGGATCAAGACAGATAACGATAACAAAGTTCAGCCAAGTGGCTAAGATACATGAATAAGGAAAGCTGGAACAGTATCATAAATAGAAATCAACAAGTAGGGAAAACACATAGAACTGAAGTCAGAATGAAATGAATGCATAGTTATAGTCTATTATTATCATTACTTGCTTTACTGTGATATCTAGCTATGTGACCCAGCGTCCCAGCGCACATAGATCCATATCCTAGTAATACAAGGTTATTATTGGAAACAGCGGGGTATCGACGAACTATGTTTACAGTGGACCCCGTACATGCCCGGGATAACGGTCCAGGATTGTTCCGTTGCTTGGTGACGGAAGCCAGCCGCTAGGCTATTCAGGAGGGTCTTATGTATGCCCTTAGTCATGACAGTATTCAGGAATAGGGAGCAAGCACTCCCCTCGGTCCCCTGGAGGCTCTCAGGTAAGACCGGAATATGATTGTACAATATACCTAATACCACTGTAAACACGAACACGTATCGATATCCGCAGGCTTCCCCCGACCCATATGTAAGTTAGTGCTTTTTATGTAAAAGTCAAGTGTATCATGCTTAGTTTTAAGAGATAGCATGATAAGTGGTGATATTTACTATTTAACATGTTATGAAACGAGAATATGCAATAATAAGTCATGAGGTAACAAGAGATACATCCATGCAGTAATAGGTCATGTAGTGCCAGTATCGAATCATGAACAAGCAAGATATAACATACATGTAACAAGCATAAGAACCAAATTCAGAACAGAAATTAATTATGACACACAGTCAGAATTAGTCGACTAGGGGTAAGGGTTAGTCGACTAATAGGGGTCTCCAGTCGACTAACAGATACTTAAGTCGACTAAGTCTGTTGATACAGAAAGTTGGATTTCTGGTCCAGGGAGGATTAGTCGACTAGGAGGATTCAGGAGTCGACTAATAGGGATTTCCAGAGAGTTGAGATTTATGTCCAGAAAAGATTAGTCGACTGATATTTGGGGTAAATCGACTAATACTGTGTTTTCCAGAAAACTAAGTTTCAACTAAGTGTTCTAGTCGACTAGCTCCTAGGTTAAGTCGACTAATCGTGGGAAAAAACAGTGACAGAACAGATTTTCTGGAAATTGTGTTTGATGGTTCCATTCATGGTTTTTGGTGACCTAGGTGTACAAGAGGTGTAGATACAAGTGTTCTAGGGCTAATCCAAGTCTTGGTGAGTGAAATACTCACTTGGAACCGTTTGATTGAGGCTCTACGAGTCCGGGAAGAGTGTGGTTGACGAATAGCTCCCAAGCGATCCTTGACGACGAAGAGAGCTACGATCCAAGCTCCAAAGTAGTAGCTTGAGCTGGAGGTGAAGAGCTTGGGGGTGTTCTTGGAGCTAGGGTCTAGGTTGGGAAGAAGAGGGTTGGGAGAGAGTTTTCTCTTTTGCTTGAAGTGAAGGAGAAAAAGGGTAAATTGCAAATGAAAAGATACATATAAGATGGGGATTTTGTAAAGAGGGTGGAATTAAGGTGGAAGGGAGGGGTTTTCTTGCAAAAAGGGAGGGGTGAGGTGTCCCTCACCTGGCCACTTGGCCGGCTGTGGGAGAGAGAGAGAGTGAGTGGGATTAGATGGGGAAGTGAGTGGGAAATGAGGTGGAAATTGTGGAATTTTGGGATTATTGAAAAAATGTCCGAAATTCAAGTATTTCGGAATGACCCGAAAATTTTACCAAAAATCAAGAATAAGATTTGAAGACTAATAGTGAAATCCTTTTTAAGAAATACTTTATAGTTTTAAAACTAAAAATCCCGGAATCAGTTAACTACCGACTCCGTTGGAATTATCATAAATTCATAAAATTCTTAGAAAAGTATTTAAGTAGGGAATATGATTCTAAGAAATAAAGCCTAAAGGACCATCTAGAAATTCCTAACTGTTTGAGAATTAAAATTCCAGGAATCGATCAGCGACACTGGTCGACACCGGTTTTGAAGAAATTTATTTTAATTAAAGAAAAATCCAGAAAATCATATAAAATCTAATATATTGGAAAATGATATTTGAAGTTGAAATCGGTCAAATACGGAAAGTAAATCGAAAAATACGATCGAAAAGCTGAATACGCAACTAAGTACGTATTCCGGAAACGGGGTATTACACAAATAATGCGGAATTAAAACTAAGTTGACCAAATTAAACTTCTTTTAATAGAACACTTATGTATAACACAAGAGTGTTGCCGAATTCCCCTTGCGAGGCTCTGG
The DNA here is from genome assembly GCA_038442645.1 of Agave tequilana. Taxonomy (NCBI): domain Eukaryota; kingdom Viridiplantae; phylum Streptophyta; class Magnoliopsida; order Asparagales; family Asparagaceae; genus Agave; species Agave tequilana. The sequence goes on from JAVJIF010020533.1 coordinate 77,555, forward strand.
ACAAACTCCTCTAGATTCCCCTTGAATGGGTTGAGGTGCCGCGTTGGCTCTCTTGGTTGAATACAAGTGTTAGACAATCAATCCCAAGCAATTATATAACAATTAAGCACAAGGGTATATCAAGCATATAAAGATAGACAATAATTGAATGCAAGATATAAAAGAGACAAAGAGAGAGAGAGGGAGCAAGAGTGAGCAATCGCAAACACAAAGGGTTTGTTTCGAGGTTCGAGCACACTTGCTCTACATCCCCACCTTCGACACACGAAGGATTTCCACTATGCAAGATCCCAATGGATCTCTCCTCGGTGCCGCAACACCTACAAGCCCTCGGACTCCCAAGTCCCGTACACACGCAAGTCCACCGACTCGCCGAGGCCGCACCTCGCACCACAAGAGTTCACACCCGAACTCCACACCAACAACGAGCACACTTGCCCGTCTCCTCAAAGTACAAAGTAAAGATCTTTGGTGATCACAACACTTTGATCACCTAAAGTCACTCTCACTACAACACACCTATAGGAATATAGTAATGGATAGCTCAAGTGTGGTGTGAGAAAAGCAAGGAAAGAACTTTGGTGAAAAACACAAGAAATCACTTTTACACTCTCTTGATAAAATCCCTTTTGATAGGAAATATTGGCACTCTATTTTGTGGAGAAAAATCCTTCAGAAAGACTGGGAAAAACTAGCTCTAAGGTCTCCAAAAATCTTAGCTCAAAACAATGACAAAACCCCCTTTTATAGAGGCCAGAAAAATCTGACCGTTGGGCTCTGTCAGAGCTTCCGGTCGACCGGTCCCGGTCGACCGGCAACGGTCAAAATCCGACCGTTGCAGCCTCCGGTCGACCGGCCCGGTCGACCGAGCAACTGGAGAAGAGAGTAAACTCTCTGTCGGTCGACCGGCCCGGTCGACCGAGATTTCCTGAGAGCAAAGCTCTCTGAAGCGGTCGACCGGCACGGTCGACCGTTCTCCAGTGCACACAGGCGTGCACGTATGTGCACGTCCGGTCGACCGACCCGGTCGACCGGCCACTGTTAGTTCTGAAAAATCAGAACTGCCAGAACCAGAAAATTTGGGATTAAAGATAGGTCTTTTTGGCTTAATAAAAAATCCCATAAATACTTAGAAATTCTACAAAAATAGTTTTATGATATAGAAACATGCTTGCACAAAATCAAGGCATGTTATTAAAGATTTGACTATTTTTGTAACTTGGAAATATTGGCTCATATAAAAACTGTTTTTCTAAATCAACATGTTTTTTCAAATTTTCATCAAATACAAAAACAAGATATATTTTAAGGCATAGTGTGTATGGATATGATCCACTACACAATCAAGATGAAATATCTAGTTTTTGACATAAAGCACTAAACTTGTTTTGGTTAAAGGATATGTATATAAGAAATTACCAAAACCCAAAGTAGGTATTTTGTCATAAGGAAAATCTTATCAAATACAAAAACAAGATATACTTTAAAGCATAGTGTGTATGGATATGATCCACTACACAATCAAGATGAAATATCTAGTTTTGACATAAAGCACTAAACTTGTTTTGGTTATAAGATATGTATACATGAATACCAAAAACCAAATTGTATTTTATCACAATAAAATCTTTTCTTAACTAGGAAAATCTTTTATGAAAATCATTCTATCAAGAGTGTGTGTGTGATATAGACTTGAGCAATCCACCAACTATCTATCCTTTACATTTTTTCTAAAACAAAAACAAAATCTTATACCTAGACACAAGTCTTCATCTTCTTGAAGTCTTCACTTGAAGTCTTCTCATCTTCTTGACTTGGTCCAAGCTTGATCCAAAAGCTCCTAGATCACACCGTGCTAGCTCCAAATCTTGACATTTAATCCTTTGTTGAGCTTTGCACCTACTAAGATCTTGATAAAGAATCTGTCACTAATTAAACAAGATCATTAGCAAATATAACTACATGAGTTGATCATCATCAAACTAGAGTGATAGGCCTTTGGGCCAACACGAGTGTAGCCGAATTCCCGGTGAAGGCTCTGGACTAACTCCTCTGAATTCCTCTGAATAAGAGTTGAGGTGCTATGTAAAGCTCTCTGGTTAAACACAGGTATGGGCACACACATACAACACAAGCACGTATATGATATGACAATAAGATGCAATGCTCAAATGTAAGAGAGAGAGTTAGAGAAAGTGGATAATCGTAAACACCAAGATATGTTTCGAGGTTCGAGCACACAGCTCTGCGTCCCCGCCTTCACACAGAAGGATTTCCACTAACTCGTCCACACAGGACTTCCATGGTACCTCCACTGAGAATTTGGGGCAAATACAAACGGGAGTACACAACTCCTCTCTCCAACAAATACAACCTCTACACTTAGAGGTAAGGCACAGAGCCAAACAAAGATCAACCTCACAAATGAGAGATAGGCATAAAGCCACTCAAACAACATCACCTCACACTTGAGGGATTCCAACACAATCTCCACCTCTCACTAGAGGGAGCCAAATACCACTTCCACAATCACCTCTCACTAGAAAGATATCATCTCAATCACCTCTCACTAGAGGGATATCACACAATCAATGGAAGGTTTATAACTTGGTGGTCTAACAACCACAAACCAATCTTTCTCACAAAACAAAGATCCTATAGATAGGATAGAATGATAAGCTCAAGTGTGAGAAATAAAGAGTTTGAAAATCAAAATCA